>APFE031515393.1:160909-217830 GCA_000404065.3 Pinus taeda
TTGTTTTTCAATTATTATCTTTCATGTTGAGATCTAAAATTTTCAAGTCGAGACACGAAATTGATATCTGGTTAATAATTTACGATTCTCGTGGTGGTTTTAAGCATTTATCCTCTCGAAGTTTTCAGTTGCTGGATATTGTTTTGGTCATGTGATTTCACTGATGACAAATGGTTGCTGGTCACCTTTTATGTCCCTATATCATTTAACAAGTAATCATTTTAATAACAATCTTTCAAGGCACTGGTCTACAAATTAATCAAATTTATCTAGTACTTATCTTATCGTGTCTCGTGTCTCCCAACCAACTGGTCGACAGTTGGTCTTCATCATCTCACAGGGTCTACCCCCCTTAGCCGCGGGAGACAGGCTTAAACGAAGGGATCGGGGATCAGGGTGACAGCCCCCAGTCTGAGCGTTGTCGTGTCAATTTGTGCGACAACACTCCCTATAACCTTTCAACTCATCATAAGAAAACGCTAAAACATCCCGATATTCACTAAGTAAATTGGTTAACTTTTTTGTTTCTTCAACATTAGTACCCTTACCAATTTTAACAATCTTTGGATCCCTAGAATTACCAATGTTTACCTCGATGTATTCGCCTGGATCCATTTTATTTTCCTCTCTCAACTTTGAGGCATCATGGTGATCAAAGTGTTGCTCTAAAGAAACCACATTCCTAGGAGTAGGATTTATGATATCCTCATGATCATCAGATCCATCCTCCTTAGAATCTATTTGAAAATTTTCAAACTCATCCAGATTATCAAGAAAACGAATCACCTGTTTCTCATCATCAAAAACTTGCCAATGCTCTGAGTTATCTGGAACAAAAGTTCTAAATATAACTTCCATTTTTATCTTATCCTTAATCAGCTCATCAGATAACTGCAACGTAGAAGCAGCTACGGCAAGCTTATCTGCTGAACTATTAGGCTCTCTTGGGATTGCCTCAAGGTCAAGGGCATCCAAGTATTCCATAGTATCCCATACAGCATTCCGATAATTCCTTAACCTTTGATTTTTACATGTAAATTTATTTTTAAGCTGCATGATAATTAAGTCAAAATCCCCCTTGATGCTAAGCAACTTAATTCTTAAAGCCTTTGCCAACTCAAGACCCAACAACAAAGCTTCATATTCAACAACGTTGTTGGTTGCTTCGAATTCCAATCAATACGCAAACTTGAAAATATGACCAAGGGGTGATTTTAACACTATTCCTGCACCTGTACCATGTCTAGACGATGCACCATCAAAATACATGTACCAAACTTTATCATTGAGATCCCTAATCTTTTTATCAACCTTATCATCGAGAAGAACTATGAAATTAGACATGATAGCATAATTTCCAATATCGGATTGTTCTTTAATTATCTCATTATGAGGCCTCTTAGGGTCTTCAACATGGAATCTTCTCTCGGGCTCTCTATTAAGTCTCACAAATCCATCACCTCTAGGAGAAGGAATCATAGCATATGACCAATTCATTTGAATACTCCCTCCTAGATCAGAGGCCTATTTTTTGGATAAAAGTATACCCCAAGCATCAGCCACATCAACAACGACTATGTCCATAACAATCATGATGTCACGGTAAACTGACAAATGAACTTGTAAATCCTTGATCAGACTGTGAACTTCAATCTTCTTACAATCCATGGCACATATATTGTAGTAAAGCCTAGAAACTCTTAAATTAAACTAGTCCATAACCCTCTTGGTCATGACACAAGCTGACGCACCAGAAGCCAGCATGCAATTATTCAATTTATATCCATTAACCATTAAAGTGATAAAGAATGGCTGATGATCCTTGTTATCTGAATCTAAACTTTGCAAATATATAGGGGCATCTTGATAATCAACCTCTGGGGCTTTCTGTTGAGAAACATTAACTTGAGGACCTTCAATAGCTTTTAGTAACTTAGCCCTTTGGGAAGGAATTTTCACAATCTCGAAGACAGGAACCCAGATTTTTGCATTGTTAAACCAACTTCCCAAATCGACATCTAATCTAGAGTTTGAACCTGGGTTAAAGGTTCGAGGGGGAATTTGATTCCTGCTCTAATCTTTATCCCTTCTCTAATAAGTTAAACCTTTATCTCTAGCAATTTCCATGATTTGCTCTGGAGAAGGTTTTTCACCATATAATTGAGCCAAGATATCATCTTCATTTTCAAATTTATTTATACCAAACGCTGACAAGGGATGCATAACATCTTGACTATTTTCCTTAACTTCTATCCAATCTTTCATAGACAAAGGAAACTCTTTACACACTACATTTATTTGATTACCTACCCCAAACATTCCATTATCCAAAATTCTTCTAACGATGGGGCAAGTAGCTTCTTCATGAAGAGCATCACAAGCCCGACAGTAAGGCGGAGCATCATCAACCAAATTAATATGTTCAAGCGGATTAGGTGGTCTCTGCTCACTAGATTGACCCCTCTTCTGCCAATTATTGTTTCAATTATTATTATTATTTCTAGGCTAGAAATTTTGCGTTTGAGCTCTTTCCATTTGGACCAACCTATTCTGCAAAGTAGCTAATTCCTTAGCATGGTTAGAGGTTAATTTCACTTAGTTAATCTCCATGCCTTCAATCTTTTGCAGTAATTTTTGAACAAGTTCATTATCAGGTTCTTGAACCTCTTTTCCTTTAGGTTCTTTTAATTTCATTACAGCCCTATCAAAACCTGGGATTTCAGACTTCCCAGGTGCTGCCTTATCTTTCTCAAGTTCTATTGCTAGAGGTTGACAATCCCTATAATCAGGAAGTTTAGCATGTCTTAGCTCGTAAGAGGGCTCAGGGCTAAAGGCATCAATATAAATGTCTCGAAGAGATTTGTCGGTAGGTTTATAATCTTGAGGTAATTCCTTAATAATATCATTGAACCTTTTGTTAAATTCTTCTGCGGTTTCATTTTCTCTCTTCTTAATGATACTGATAGCTTTTACGAGATGCCTTCCTTCTCTCTTATCCCCATACTTTTCCTTAAATGCATTAATGATCGATTGCAAAGAATCAAAACCAATCTAAAGCATCCCCCTCCAAAGTAAGAACAAAAAGGGTCATTCTTACGTCTTCATGATTAAAATCAGTAGCCCTTGCATACTTACCCAGCAATGAACTAAAAGATTTCAGATGAGAGCTAGCACTAATTGCATTATTTCCCTGAAAGATAGGCAATTTATCCATCCCATGATTTGGAATATCATTGGGATAACCTTGAATATTAGAAAAATCGCAAGGGGCGAATATGTCCATAATGTCGTGCTCGACTGGGTTGGTAAAAAGTAAGCGGATATCAGCGAGAGCTTCTTGTCCGAGATTAACAAGAAGTGTACGAGAAGAGAGTTTGTGTAAACATATTCTGAGAGTCCTTTCAGGATAAAGAGCAGGATTAACCAAACTACTTGGATGTCTTCTAGTATACACCCTTGCAGAAGGTAAATGAAGTGGAGTTGCCACCCAGACAAAAAGTCTAACACGGAATAACCAGAAAGCAAGGAGCCAAGGACGGAATTTGTCCTGATGAGAGGTAAAAGGGATGAGAGGAAAGAAATGAGATGAATGTCAAAGAAACCAAGGACAGAAAAACTCTATCCCTAGCAATGGCGCCAAAAAATGTTGTCGCACAGAGTGTCTAGGCACCGCGACAACGCTCAGATCGGGGGTTGTCAGCCTGATCCCCGATCTCTCTGTTTAAGTCGTCTCCCTATAGTAGGCTAAGGGGAGTAGACCCTATGGGATAAAAGAGAACCAACTGGGAATCAGCCGACTTGGGAGACACAACGAGGCAATCAAATGCTTGATTAAGGCTTAGCAAAATTTAAAGCTTAATTAGATTTTAAATAATTAACACTAGTGCCTTAAGGAGTCAATGATTATCAACTATTGCTTAGGAAATGATTAACGATTGCCTGAGAATATTTGCCAATCGAGCATAAAAAGAAAACTCAAGCAATAATGATCAATTTCAATAGATGCACAAATGCACAATGCTTTAAATTCCAAAAGATATAAGAATCTTAATCAACCACGAAATTTAACAATCCACCAATTTTGATCCCAGAACTAAAAGATGTATGCTTAAAGAACCAAATCATTATATAAACATTTAAGCGCATTTAACTATAGAAAAGTAAACCATAAAAGTTCACCTTCCAAATTTTCGCCTTAGCACAAGAAAAAAAAAAAAAAAATTGACAACTTAATTATTCCTTTAAGTGAATTTCTTTTAAATGTGCTAAGCTAATTTTTTTTCTTAAACCCCAAAATTTAAAATCATAAATCAATACAAAAGAAATAAAAAAGAAAATCAACTCAAAATAAAAAAAATCAAAGCAAAATCATTTTTTTTTAAACTAATAAATATATACATAAAATTAAAACTAAACCAAAAGAGCTAACTAAACTTACCATACAAGCTAAAATCGAAACCTATCAAAACCCAACCTAACCCTCAGCCTAACCATAGTTGACATGTAATGAAATAAATAAAAATATATGCACCCTAACTATCAAACGCATACAATTAAAAAGAAATCAAATAGTGTTGAATGTGTTTATGCTTGCAGGTTTGAAGAAGGGTTGACGGCAGCAGTGAAGAAGGGTTGACAGCAGCAGCGTGTAGGAGATGGGCAAGGGATGACAGCACGAACGATGGTAGCGTGAAGGGATGGCAGCGGGTCTGCGTGCATGAGGAGCAGAGGTCGACAGAATGGAGAAGGGACGAGGTATGGAGCTGCGTGGAGGGGCTTCTTGGCAGCGAAGGAATGCGCGGAATGAGAGTCGAGGTATAATGATGCGTGAAAGGATGTCAGCTGCAACAGTGTAGGGTCAGGCAGATAATGGAGGTTCAGTTTTCTGCGATGAAGGTTAGGCAGCAATCGAGGAGATGGCAGTGAGGGAGTTTTGGCTAAACGTCGACAAAGTCAAGGGTAGGATTTGATGATTGCGTGAGGGAATAGGGACCTCAACGTTCGGTCTTTCACTTGTTTACGCATATTAATGGAGCTGAGGGATACGAAGGGTAGAAGGATGTTGCAGGCAGGAACGAAAGAAGGAACCACAGATTTAGGTAGAGGAGAAATGATGCGGACTGCATGTAGATTAGCAGCAAATGAAGAGATAGCGTGGAGGAACTGAGGATACTCGAATTTGAGAAACAAGACAGCAGGGTCTGCAGAGTATGGCGGAGAAAGGAATGGCTGACAGAATATGGGGTTTGAGGATGAGCAAAACGCAAGGATAGCGGAATGAGGGTTGCACGCAGAGAAAGGAGAGTCGTGGGAGTGTTGTAGTAGCGTGAGGTGCGGAAAGAGTGGTGATACAGCAATCCCACAACCTGTTTAAAAATTTCGAAAATTTTCCTTTAACATAATGAAACCCCGAGCAGCAGAACTGTACACCTACAGAAAACTGGTTCTGAGGCCAGATCTTACCCTCCAGGGCCTAAATCTGGCTTAGAGATTGAACCTCATCTTTAGATCTGCAACCTGCAATGACAAAAAATGCCCAAAAACAATATATGCAAGGATGAAACTAAAAACCCTAAAAACCAGCTAAATAATTACAATATCCACAAGTTAAAGGCTCTAAGCAACCAGATCTGTCATTATACCACACATATATTTTTAAAATTTTGAATTTAAGATGAGGTTCTTCAGAAAACCCTTCATGCATCCACAACAGAAGTTCTAATGATAAGCCCAGGATCAAAACCAGCTGGGCTCTTCAGAAAATGTTATCCGGGAGTTGGTTGGTCCAACTGAAGACTTCCCCGAATGCTCGGTGATCTCAAAATCAAGGATTTCCTGAACAACTTAATTCAACCATTAACATAGAGAGAGAAAATGACAATAAAATTCAGATCTAATGGAGATACCTACCATTATATTCAGAAATTAAACTATCATTCAAACCCCAGTGACCAAACAAGATACTTGTGCTTAAATCACTCTTCAATAAGCTATCATCAATGGTTGAAAATAAATCTATACATGAAAATAAAACATTTTACAGCATTTCCATGAAGAGTAACACCAGCAGAGATTAACCCCAAAATCTTTCTTTATTGCACATGAAAAATGATTACAAGAGAGCTTTCACTTAGCATTTGACTCAAAAGGTCGAATGATCTCAAATGACAATTGACCCCCTATTTAAAGATAAATTTCCCAATGGCTAGTTCGAGTGATCCCTGTCAAAGTGATCTCGACCGTTGATGAGATCAAATTTTCTTTTACTCTCATCCGTCGAAATTTTAAATTATTGAAGAAATTTGAAATTATCAATTAAATGCATTTTAATTAATTCAAAAATTAAATTTTTGAATTAATTTCCTCAAAATTTTGACTTTGACTTAACCCTGAGGACCTAAGACATAAAATTTAACAAAATAACCAAATAATCTTAGTCCAGTTAAGATTTAATTTTTTTAAAGGATCCACGAATTTTACCTTAGAAAAATTTAAAATTACCTAGAACCTAAGACTTATGAGGGGATAAATTATTTTTCTAACCCTCAAGACATTTTACATCGTGATTTTTACATTTTTACATCTCAAGGGGGAAAACCCATTTGATATAGACCCTCATAGACTACCCAGTTCTGCGACACAAACATAATCTAGCAGATCAAGCAATTTGTAATAAAATAACCTAACCAAATAGTTAGGATTATTCCCAAATCACTTTTACATAGACTCGATCTAACACACTAGGACTCCCCTAAGATTCTAATGACAAAATCCATTCCGGCTTTGGGGTAAGGCTGAAGGAAAACTCTGTCGATCATGGATCGGTGAGACAAAAAACCTTCCGGACATAGATCATCACTAGAAAATTAGATTTACCTAGGCAATTACATACATGATACCGATCTGCCAAGATTATTTACAATTTACACATGCAGACTGGGTATACAAAATAATATGATCATGCTGACGATAATAGTCGAATGGCACGAACATGTTGATCAAGCAACATCCCTTTAGCGAAAAAAAGGGGTGTATTGCTATGGGTCGTTGACGCGTAGTGGTCAACAAGCCTTACATAAATCATTGTTGTACCATCTCATCAACAAAGTCAGCGCATCAAAGTTTAGAAGCCAGATCAAAACTATTATCAAAGACATCAATATCATAGTATCGATTCTTTCAACCAGGTGACAAGTAGAGCTCATATAAAATCTTGACTTCATTTATTATCATGCCAACAAGTTTGTCATCTATCATGCAATATCAATCTAAAACTTCATCAAGTCATTCTCATAATCATAATACAAGTCAATTTTGTTACTAGGTGCAAATGCATACACCAAGGATAAGTCATGCAGGTTCCATCTTCATATTGAATCACAACTATCAATACTTTAACCATTGTGCTAGGAACAAGGAGGCCAATACAAAACCATTTTTCTAAATACTCACTTAAGTCATTACTATGCCCACATAGCATTGATATCAGGGAAAATCAACAATCATCAGATCAAATCATTAGTCATCAAGTCAAGTCCAAATTTGTTATCGTAGAGAGATCTATAGTCCAAAACATATCTCAATCATCAATTCAAAGTTCTAAGTCATTGTCAAGCATCATGTCAAAGCTCCAAGCAAAGCTCATCTATATCAATCAGCGAAATCATGACAAACTCTTGTAGCACAAACCTCAAACATAATGACATATCTATATGTATGTCCCAGTCACCTGCAAACACAAGTTCAGACTTCATGTTTATATTATGGTCAACATTCAAGTTTTTCCTGCTTTTAGATCTTACTGTAATCTACAACACATCTATAGTACTGACATCTTCTAGGTGAGCATGTGATTTTATGCACAATACTTCATTTTTTTGTGTTCAGCAATTTAGCCCAACAGCTTCAGAAATCAGTTTACAGTGGCAGAACATGTCAGAGACACCTAGATTCAGAGTTCAAGCAGCTTCAGAAAACTTCAGATGATGGTCAACTGTAGCCAAACCCCTAGACGCTCCCTTCAGGTTAGCATGGGAGCGTCTTTAGCTTCCTGGACGCTACCTTGGCCTCTTAGCATTCGTGCATCCAGGGATGAAATCTCCCAGTTTTGTGCTTACATCTGGAAAAGAAATCCTAATTTTGTGCAAGATTCAGATTCATGACTTGCTACAATTCAATAATGTCAGATCATAGATGCACCTAAATCATACTTCAACAGTACAAAATGCAAATAGTAATATGAGTAAGAATCTTGAGAAGAGATTCTCCCTCTGGATGGGAATCTACTACATGCATCTTCATTCATGTCACCAACCAGTCTCTACTAGTGTCATTCAACAGCAGATCTGTTAGATCATAAACATATATCTATCATGGTCATCAACATCATGTCATCAATCTTCATCAAAGATTAGACTTGAAAGATCAGGGTAGCACATAGATGTGACATCATATCTCAAAGATTATGAACACAATAACACTTCCTATCAAGACAATCCATCAAGTTAGGGCATTCAATTTTACCATATGCCATGACCACAGGTAGTAAAAGATCTAGAATATCAATCTCATAGTTATACCTCTAACATCAAGGTTACCATGCTTATCAAGATCAATAGGATTAAGTTAGGTCATTCAATAAAACTTTACCAATACAAGAAGAGTGTCAATCTCTCTTTCCATTAAGCTTTCATCATGCTTATCACAAGCATTATCAATAATATCATGTATAAGAATTAATGAGTTAACCTTCTATGTGAAATCCATCGTGTCTTATGCACGACAAGTATCATGAGTATCATCTACTATAGTCAAGGTGCTAGCCTTCTTTATAGGATCAAGATATCCAACAGATAGATGTTAGCCAAATATCAAGTATATCAATGTATCGACATTAGATAGCTTTATGGAATTCAAGAAGATCAAAATGTTCAACACCAGGTGCATCATTTCATCATAGGAAACATAGATCCAAGTTGCTTTCATATGTATGTATGAGCCATTAATGAAAGAGATATTCTCATCATACCTTGGGGCTTACCTAGACATCAATGTTACTGCTAAAATACAACATATCATGCATACCCTATGGTATTACCTATGCACCTTTTTATTAGACATAGGCAGCATGTAGCACTTTGTCATCTTTTCATATAGTGTCTCTTAGCCTTTTCCAGAGCTAGCCATCTTTCCTACATTTCAAACGATCCTTAAGAAGGATCCACTCATCACATCTCAACTAGGAGGTTAGAAACATCCATATACTCAAATACATATGTAGGAAGTATAAACAATAAACATAATAATCAGATCCATAAGTCTAAACAAAAGTAAGAGGCATCATAAGTCAAGAAATACGTATCTTCAATGAGAGGTGATCCTCTCCCTTTAGAACCATCCATCACCATCCACAGCCCATGTTGAAATTTCTAGATGTTACCCATTAGAAATCCCCACTGCATTATCTGATTTATTTCACCTACTTGTTTATTCCTTAACAGGCTATTTATTCATATAAATATTGAAAATAAACAAAAATGCAGCCTTAACCCATATACAGATCAGCAACTGAAATACTAGACAAACACACAAGGGACACCGTTATTTTTGGACAATCATCCCCGGAAAAACCCAATGCGGGAAAATTGGTGCAGCAGTTCTGAGGGTTTTATTATTATGTAGATTTCTTGAGTACAACTAGGGTGCCAAACTGACTCACCCAACAGAGATTTTTACACCGCAGTAATACCTCTTCTCGAAAGCAGATATTCAGCTTCTCAGCACTAGTCTGCCCCACGGAAATCCTTTGGGCACTTCTCCAAGGCTCTACGTCAACCCTGCTAGCCTCTGCGTAGCTCTGGAACCCCCTGCGTCAGCCTTCTACCTCTCTGCATCAACTCTCTGGCCTTCTGCGTCACCCACACAGGCCCCTCCGTCTCTGCACAAACTCTAGTTGCCTCTGTGCAACTCTTGTTGCCTCTACGTGGCTCCTATTGAATCTGCGTAGCCTCCTCAGTCATTGCGCTGACCCTCTAGCACTATCTCTACCTCTCTATTATGTACTCATTGTCGCTCGCTGCACTCAGATCACTTGTTCGAATTTTCTCAACAAACCCCACTCCAGAAAATCGAACTTATTGATCAATCTTGGTGTATCTCCAACTGACCCTCATGTCTCCTCTTATACTTTTCTTGTTGAGTCTTCAAGGGACGAGAATAAGTCACTAATCAACAACTAAGATTAGATTTGGCTTGATCTATGTCATTTAGAACATTCTCATCCAGTTTTATATTAATACTCATTAATATTTTAGTTTTCCTAAGTTTAGACTTAGGAACCCCATTAAAAATATTAATTATTTTAATATCTCTCGAGCCAGGGGGAATTTCCCCAAACCATTTCTGGTACTTGGAGATCTCATGTGCTTTAGCCTCCACCAATTTTCATGGCTAGAGAACATCTGATGCTACCCCAAATCAACACTCCCTCTTAGCGAGGAATGTGCTCTAGTAATGCTCCACCACTTAACATCACACTAATCCTTCTGTATCGGTACCTGTGTTGATGCTTGGCCTGCCACCCAACATCCACTGCGCTGTTGCTTCCTGTACTACAACCCATGACCCTGCCACTGCCACTGCTACATCTCTACTGCAGCTCCCTATCAACATGTTGCCCATAGCACTGCCACTCCTAACTGTCGCACTGCAACTTAGTTACCGAGAAGTAAGTAACTGACCTACCCAATTACTGACTTCCTTGTCAGTTCGAAAGCCTCCTGATGCTAAAGCTACCTCTGCTGCTATCTTGTGCTCCCTCTACTGCCTCTGCGTTGCTGCAACCACCTTTGTGCCTCTCGCACTACTACAACTACATTTGTGCCTCTCGCACTGCTGTAAACACCTTTGTGCCTCTCGCACTGTTGCAACTACCTTTGTGCCTCTCGCACTGCTGAAAACACCTCTGTGCCTCTCGCACTGCTGCAACCCCCACTGCACTGCTACAGACCTCTACACTCTAGCACTACCTTGTCGCTCCATTGCATCGTGCTTCTACTGACATCCGTCATCCTGCTACTGTCATTCGGTGCTCCCGTAGCCGGATATGATCCAAGAGTTTGGGTACCTCAAGGATCCTGCCCCTCATCTTCTGCAGTCCTCATGACTACAACTCAATGCCCCCCCACCTCTTCTCTAGAGGTGCATGAGCACTCATGGCACAGTCATCATCCGTCTCGACTTCTTTCTCCGCCTTAGCCAGAACTGCCTTGGAGTTAGAAGTATCTCCCTTATTCTTCTTCCTGAGACACTAGGTTGCATAATGACCCAGCTCCCCACAATGGAAGCACTTCACCTTGGAGAATTCCTTCTTCTTACTCTTCCCTTATTGTCTCGCAGATGCCAGAGTCACATCCTCCTCCTCCTCTTTCTTGATTCGACCCCCTTTGTTGCTACTCCCTGCCTTGGTCAATCGTCTGATCTCTTCTTGGCGAAGAGCTGCCCACATCTCTTCCCATCCTAGAAGATTAGCTCTGCCCAAAATGCTTTGGACAAATGTCTCCCAATCCTCAGAGACTGCATTCAGGGCGGTCCTCACCATGAACTCCTGATCCGGCATGGCCCCTATGTAAGTAAGTTGTTCCCGAATCTCCTGCAATCTGAGGAGGTATAGATCTATCTGCTCCCCCTTCTGAATCTGATACGACCGCAGCTAATTCTCTAATAGCATCTTCCGCTACACAGAAGTGCCCTGATACAATGTCGTCAAAGCATCCCACATCTCGTTTGTCATGTTCTTTTCGACAATATGTGGTACGACATGATCCTTGACCCCATCAAGGATTATGCACGTTTCCCTCGCCATTGCATCCTCATACTTCTCATTATCAGTTAGGTCGACTGGGATAGCCACGGTTCTCAAGGCGAAGCCCTTGATGCGATGTCTATCCAGCACTAACAGGATCCTGGCCTTCTAGATGACAAAGTTGGAAGCCCCATCCAACCTGTCCTGATCCCTCAGTCCGTTCACTGCCATCTCCGCTCCTTCTTATGGACTCCCTCTGAGATTCAACTTCCCTCCTGGAAATCTCCCTCTAAGTCCTGATTTCCCTGCTCTAAATCTTCCCGCCAATTGTCAATCTGCTCCTCTTCGATCCTCTTTGCAACTACAACTCGGATCTAGATTTCTTGGCTAGAAATATGTCAAGGCAGCAACTCCCTCTACCTTGGTTCGGTCCCGTTAGGTACTATTCTGCTTCGACAGCAACAACACCGCACCAGCTTCCTAATCCACAATCTGCCCACAGCTCCCTATGCCCCAACAACTGAAGAAACTGAGCCTTCCAGCTCTACGCAATATTGGCAAAGGCCAAATCACTCCTCTGGCCAACTACGTCAAGCCTACCTAACTGAGTAGGATGACGTGTCTCTTCGTGAGCCTCTTCTGCCTCTCTCTGCCTCTGCGTCAGCCCTCTCTCTGGCTCAAAATGATGACGCAGGCCCTCAGCGTCACTCCTTTACTGCTTTCTGGTTAAGAGCAACTCTGTCTCTCGGGACAGCTACTACTGCTGCAAATACTTCTGATTATGCTGGTGCCTTTAGTCCTCCCATGATCTACAATGCTCTGATACCATGTTGAAATTTCCAAATGTTGCCCATTAGAAATCCCTATTGCATTATTTGGTTTATTTCACCTACTTGTTTATTCCTTAACAAATTATTTATTCATATAAATACAGAAAATAAACACAAATGCAACCTTAACCCATATACAGATCAGCAACTGAAATACTAGACAAACACACAAGGAACACCGTTATTTTTGGACAATCGTCCCCGGAAAAACCCAATGTGGGAAAACCAGTGCAGTTTTGAGGGTTTTATTATTATGTGGATTTCTTGAGTACAACTAGGGTGCCAAACTGGCTCACCCAACAAAGATTTTTACACGGCAGTAATACCTCTTCTCAGACGCAGATATTCAGCTTCTCAACACTAGTTTGCCCCACGAAAATCCTTCTGACGTTTCTCCATAGCTCTGCGTCAGCCCTGCTAGCCTCTGCGTAGCTCTGGAACCCCCCTACGTCAGCCTTCTGCCTCTCTGCGTCAACTCTCCAGCCTTCTGCATCACCCACGCAGGCCCCTCAACCTCTGCACAGTCTCTAGCTGCCTCTACGTGGCTCCTGCTGCCTCTGCGTAGCCCCCTCAGTCACTGGGCTGACCCTTTGGCACTATCTCTGCCTCTCTACTATGTACTCATTGCCCCTCAATGCATCTCAGATCACTTGTTCAAATTTTCTCAGCAAACCCCACTCCAGAAAATCGAACTGACTGATCAATCTTGGTGTATCTCCAACTGACCCTCAAGCCTCCTCTTATACTTTTCTTGTTGAGTCTTCAACGGTCGAGATTAAATCTCTAATCAACGGCTAAGATTAGATTTGGCTTAATCCATGTCATTTAGAACATTCTCACCTAGTTTTATATTAATACCCATTAATATTTTAATTTTCGGAAGTTTAGACTTAGGAACCCCATTAAAAATATTAATTATTTTAATATCTCTCTAACCGAGTGGAATTTTCCCAAACCATTTATGGCTCTTGGAGATCTCATGCGTTTTAGCCTCTCCAACAATTTTCATGGCTAGAGAACATCTGATGCTACCCCAAATCAACAGTCCACATAACATTGTTACCTTTAATCAACCAACCAGGCCTACTAGGGATTATCCCATCTATGGCTTCATCAAATCTTTCACAAGTGCTTGAGCCTCCTCACATTGACCATGTTATAGCTCATGCCTTTTCCATAAACCAAGGTTTTCTTTCCAACCCTAACCTCATAGAATCCATCAAACCCTAATAATATAGTTGCCTTGGCTTTTCTTCAAACCCTAGAATTCTTTTAAGTCTCCACCATCCTCTTCTTGCTTCCATTAATGGTGTCATCATCGGGGTGATCTCCATGGCTTTTCTTCAACTTGGCTTTGATACCATGTTAATTTTCCATAGGGCTACATTGTTCTTTGCTTTGATAATTGCATTTCTTCATTATCACATTAAGTTCACCCCATTACATTATAACATTGTTCAGACTTACATTATTATTCATCAGCTTATGCAACTATGTAGAAAGAACAATATCATCATCATCAATGCAGCAAAACATAAAGGAACAATAGAAGAAAAACATGCACACATAGAGACACTAGGATTGGTCGGAGACTAGGGCAAAACCCACTATGGGGAAAACCCTTGCAAATTCTTCTTCTTCTTAGATCGTCATCAAATGATTTAGCAAAAGAGAGTACAATGATCCATACCTTTATCTATGCAACAAAACAACTAGAACATCCATAACATGACCTTAAACATGCTTGTACTCAAAGACCCTAATTTTGAAGATTGTAATGCATTGTCAATGACTGTAGTCAACTGCTGAATATGGTTGTCACTGAGCAGAATCTTCAAAATACTGATACTTTATCTTTTGGTCCCGGACGCATACCCAAATATTGTGTACAAGCATCTAAGACTGATATGGACGCTCTCTGGAGAACTGGATGATTGCGTCTGGGACTGATCTGGATGCTCCGAGGTGAACTACGTGCGAGCATCTGAGGTCCAACTGCATTGTGGAAACCCTAGCCTCCCGGCGCTCTCTTAGACACCCTGTGCGAGTGTCCGAGACTTCCCAAACGCTCCCTTGACCATATTATGCCAGCGTTTAGGGACAAAAATCCTTAGTTACATGCGAGCGTTCGAGACTCAGAAACCCTAGACAAGTGCGAGCTTCAACCCTGTAGTTTCAGACCCTTTGCGCGAGCTTTTCTCCGTCAACCTGTGTGAACCAAACAATAAAAGAGAGAAGAGAGCGCTTGATGATTGTCTCCAAACG
This sequence comes from Pinus taeda, assembly GCA_000404065.3. Classification (NCBI taxonomy): domain Eukaryota; kingdom Viridiplantae; phylum Streptophyta; class Pinopsida; order Pinales; family Pinaceae; genus Pinus; species Pinus taeda. The sequence goes on from APFE031515393.1 coordinate 175,808, forward strand.
AGCTTAAGGTCTCTTCTATATATAGGTTTTCATGAGGGTCCACTTGGTGTTGAGGCCGACCTGTCCAATTGTACATGTGCTTAGGGCCGACCTAATCCAAATACATGAGTAAATAAATAAATTCAAAAACCAACTTTTTCTTGTCCAAATAGGGTGTCTTTAGGTCGATTTTGGTCCTCTCTAAAATAAGAATCTATTGTAATTATTATTTTCATCATATGAGTTGTCCAAAGTGCAATTTGACTGTAGTTGCATAATTTTAACAAAGCGAAATTTCAATCCACCATATAAAAACTAGAGATCCAAGCAAAGTAACCCCTGCCCACAGTCCGTGAACTTGGAGACCAAGGATTGAGTACCTGCACAAACTATGTATTATCTCAAAATAACAATATAAAGCACCACATAGGAAGCTCGTAGTCAATACATACCACTAATCAGCGACAAGAACACCTTGAGTTGCACTCCAAAGTCTTTTATTATAGTACAAAAAATAGTCCCCAGCGGGACAATAATTTACAAAATGCTTCAGCGCCAATTCTAGCCAGAGATCAAGATTACTAGAGTAGTGTTGCGAACATCGCAATTAAATCGCGATTCTTTCGCCCGGCCGCTTTAATCGCCGATATTTGCGGTGATTTTTTTATCACGATTTGTTCGAAAAAAAATCGTGATCCGACGCGAAAAAAATTGTGGGTGCTCCGAACAGTGGTTTTTAAAGCAATTTTTGGGTTTTTGGTTGTCATTTTTTTCAGACAGCAGACTTGTTTGAGAGATGAGGAGGAGAAGAAGTCAACTACTAGGGCAAAGGAGGAGAAAAACGAAAGATTTTAGCATTCCGAGCAAGACAAATTCGAGTTTGGACCAAATTTCTTCAGCAAAGCGTGGTTTCCAGCTATGGGCACCAAATTTAGCCATTTGTTTTGGTTTCTTTCTTGTTTTTGCTTGGGTTTCTATAACCTATTGATTATCAATGAATTTTGAGTGGATTTGATTGTGTTTTTTTTATTTTTGTTGCATAGAGTGGAAAGGGTTCATTTTGGTCAAAAATGCAAAAACTTGATTGTTAGATTTATTAGTTTAATTTCTTCTTGTGCTCTATTTTTTTGCATCATTTGTTTGGGCTTGAATGTGCATTTTTTCTATTATTGTTGCATTGAGTTGAGGTTTTTTTTTGTCAAAATTTCAATGTGTTGTATGTAAATTTTATTTTTATTTTTTTAACTTGCAATTCTTCTTATGCCCTAGGTTCAACTTCAAACTTCATCTTACAATAAAACTCAAGAGTTCAACCAAGTTACAAACATGCCAAGAAAATTGGACCCTCTATGAGAATTTGGTGAACCTGATAGAGAGTTTGACAGATCAAACTTGTCTTGCAAGTTGTGTAGGCATCATATGACAGTGGAGGTGTATAGATTGAAGTATCACCTTGCACAAATCCCTGGACATGAGGTAAGGCCTTGCACCAATACAAATCCGATAATCATCCGAAGAGCCCTCATATCATTGGAAGAAATAGAGCAAACCATACAATCCAAGTTAGTTCTGAGGAGTCAACTAGCAGAGAATAAAGTGTTAGGAGGTGAATATGAGAGTGGCATTGGTTCTACTTCAGCATCAATATCTACAACCAACCCTATAGCTGCCTCATCATATTTTGTTTCTAGAACCACGACTAGTTCACAACCATCTATCTCTTCAATACTTAAAGAAAAAAAAAGAAGCTGACAAGTTGTTGGGCAAGTTTCTTCTTTGGAGTGATATTCCTTTCAGCGTTGCAAGGAATAATCCATTTTTCCAGCTTGTTGTTGATCCTATTGCAATTGTTGGCTCAGTGTACAAAGTCCCTTCTTATGATGACTTTAGAGACCGCATTCTTCAATATGAAAAGGTTGAATGCACCAAAAGATTGGAGTTTAGGGCATCATGGGCACACACAGGATGCACTGTGATGTAAGATGGTTGGACCGATCAAAAGGGGAGAAGCCTTATAAACTTCTTGGTTAATTATCTCAAGGGGATAATGTTTATAAAATTTGTTGATGCATATGCCCATATCAAAGATGCAAAATTATTATGTGATTTGTTGGATGTGTTTATTTTGGAGGCGGGCCCAGAACATGTTGTCCAAGTCATAACAGACAATGCTGCAAATAATGTTGTTGCTGGCAAGATGCTTATGGAAAGGCATCCTACTTTATTTTGGACACCTTATGCTACACACTGCATTGATTTGATGTTGGAGGACATAGGAAAAATTCCTTTTGTCAAAGATATTTTTGACTCATCATAAAGCATTACAAAATTTATATATAATCATGCATCTGTGCTTCATTTGATGAGAAAATTCACCAACAACAAGGAGTTGGTGCGCCCCGCCATTACACAATTTGCCACTAGTTTCATATTTCTTCAATCCCTCTTGCATTCTATGTGGGAAGTGAAGAGAATGTTTCTTTCAGATCAGTGGCGTGCTTTGGCATTTAGCGGCAAACCAGAGGGAAAGTCCATATGCAAATTAGTTTCATACCAGAAAAGCTTATGGGTGGGAGTGCAGGAGGTGTGCAGCATTACTGAACCTTTGGTAAAGGTTCTTCGATTAGTTGATGGTGACAAGCCACACTCCATCGTCCCTTTCATGCTGCAGGGATCTACCTGGACCCCACATTTGCTTACCCCTATGGGTTCTTATTTGATGCTGAGGTCATGGATGGATTCTTCACCTGTGTTCAGAGGATGGTGCCATCTCTAGCAGAACGTGCAGAAATCTGCAAAGAAATGGAGATATACAGGATGGCGGGTGGCACATTTAGCTTTGAAATGGTTGTGGTTAATAGGAAGGCTAAAATGCCAGGTATTTTTTAGTTTGTTTCAAATTTCATTGTCTCTTCAAGTTCATAACTTCATACTTTGCTTCAACTTTCAAATTTCATTTTTTTTCTTATGTTTATCTTATTTGTAAGTTTGTTGTAAATGCATGGTGGAGAAGCTATGGTGCCAGAGTACCCCACCTACGAAAGCTTGCCATTTGAATCCTCAGCCAAACATGTAGTTCCTCAGGATGCGAGCGCAACTGAAGTGTATTTGAAAAAATACACACCAAGAAGTGCAACAGGTTAAGGTTAGACTTAAACCTTAAAATATTCCAAATTTCCAATTAATTTTTTGAATTCATTAAATAATATTGTTTTTATAATTATTATTTTATGACTTTTGTACAGGTTGGAGTCCCAGCGACTTAATGACATGGTCTACGTCTACTACAATCTTCAATTGTGAGTGAGGCAACTTGAGAGGACCCCTGATATGGAGGCCATGTCATTAGATGGGATTGACATCACTGCTGCATGGAGGGTTGAGACCGAGAGGCCTCTCATGGAGTCTGTCGCTGATTGGTTAGAGCAGGAGGTAGTGGAGGGGGTAGAGGGAGAGGAGGAGGAGGTGACACCACCTACCTAGGCTAGCCCTGTCACCAGTAGAGGACGTGGTCTACCTCCTGTAGCTCCTAGTTCTTCAACTTCTAGAGCATGACAAAGTCCATTGCCAACTCCACCGGCATCTACATCTAGAGGGAAAGTTATTGCATTTTCTCGCAAGAGGGGCAGAGGAAATCAATAGTATTAGTTATTTAGTTCATTTCATTGTATATGACATTATGACTCATAATATGAGATACATTATTATAATTTTTGTTGATATTTTGAGGCTGAGTTGGGACTTAGGACTTACTATTCAAGACATGATTCACTGTTATGTGCGATGTAGCACTAGCAATAGAAATGATATTACACATCTTATGTATTAGTTATTTTATCATGTTTATGTGTCAATGCATTTATTTTATGTTGTAGATGCTTTAGATATTAAAAAAATTGAAAAAAAAAAAAGAATATTTTTGTATTTGCCGATTTTTACCAATTTTTCCGATTTTTTCTTATTTTTTTCCAGATTTTTCCGAATTATTCCCCTCGCCAATTTAATCATGATCGCAATGTTCATAACGCTGGACTAGAGACACCATTGACTCTCTAATTTATATATAAATCCTCCAAATGGAAAAATAACAGCTAGTTTCTTTAATCCTTATCAAAATAATATAGGCCGTTGATAAATACTTCAAGATCTTTTAATCTTGGAACTTGATTTTTTTTTTTTGAAGAATTTTCGAATTTATCATTTAATTCCATTTTAATTAACTCAAAATTAATTAGTTTGAGCTAATTTCCTCAAAAATTTGATTTTGACTTAACCACCAAGGTCCAAGGGTCCAAATTTTCTTGAAAAATACAATATTCCCTTAGTGGAAGACCTTTAAAAATCGACTCTTTTAATACCAAAGAATTTTTCCATTTGGAGAATTTATTTTCCTAAGACAATTTAATTTGGCTCTAATTAATTAATTTTCTGGCTTAGGATTTAATTTTATTTTGCTTGAAAAATTAATTAATTTACGCATGAGATGATTAATTATTTTTCCAACCCTCTAATACATATAATTTTTCATGTACAAGACTCAAAGAGGGAATACACATTCGTCTTTTAGACCCTCAAGACACATAATCCATCTGCAACTCAATATGATCTAGTAAACCAAGTGATTTATAATAAAATAATTTAGCCAATTAAATTAAATTATTCTCAAACCACTTTTACATTAGACTCGACTAAAAACACTAAGACTCGCCTGATAATTCGAGTCTCGACAATAAATTTCACCTTAGCTTTGGGGGTTTAAGCTGGAGGGATAAAACTCTTCTGATTAACCGTGTCGAAAAACATAGGTAATCAATGAAGTTAAAAAACCTCCTAGGATGGAATTCATCATCAAAATATAGGATTACCTAGGTTGTTACATAAACTCAAGGTTTTACTAAGATCATTTACAATATATAACTTGCAGAATGGGATGACCATAACACATGAACTGCTGATATGTGATCCGATCCATGTTGAAAAAGTTGGTACTTCCGCTTCCCTGGAACTTTGGCAATTTGAGTGCAACACTATCCAACGAAATGATAACTCTGCTACCTCAGAATTCGTCCTTCTAAACTCCCATGTGTGAACTAAAGATGCATATATGTGATCCGAATTGATGCCCAACGGAGAAGGTTGAGTATCTTTGTATAGTGGTCTTATGGTGCCCCAGGGGCAACTCTCTTCGACTAGGCCGACTTATCCTTATGGTGGGCTGACTTGTCTTTTGGAGGCATATTAAATTTAAAATTCAAAATTTAAATTTCTTTCTTTTGATTTCTTTTTAGGGCCGACTTGAATACTGACCATAACCACCAAAAATCAACACAAGCCCTAGTTTATCTAGGCAGCAAGTCAAAGTGTTGTGTTTTGTTTCCCTGTTTTTGGAGTAAGCCAAGCCCATTAAAGGGTTGCCTGGTAAGCCTTCTCGGAGCAAATATCAGGCCTGATCTAGACTGAAATCAAACCTGATAACAGGCTTGAAATCAAGCCCTGTTACAGGCCCAAAATCAGCCTAAAGTGCAGACCCAAATCTGTGCTTTTGGAGCAGGCCGCAAGATTGGTTAGAGGCCCGTATTTCTTGAGCAAGTTGGGTCCTGTGCAGGCCTGAATTCTTGAGGAAGACCAAATTCTCGTTAATCAAACAACAGTTTTATGCACATTTGAGTCACTGTTGAGGCTAAGATATCCCTGGAGAGCAAAGGTGTTTAAGGACAAGGAAGAGTATGATCGAGCACTATGAATAGAGCTGGCCTACAGCTAGGAGCAAGCCCTTGATTGTGCACAGGCTACAGGGCATTAAGGGGCTAAGGGAGCTCTAAAAGGATTGTTCAGTTGTGAGAACCTCTGACACCTTAGGACGCAAGATTTGAAGAATGTTTGTAGGCAAGGTATAAACAGTGTGCTGACAACACATCAAGTTTAGGACTAATGGGTGAGCAGACGAAGGAACAGAAAACTAAATGAAGAGGAAAAGACTAGTGTTGAAATAGGCCAAGAAGAGCAAGTCAAGAACAACAAGAAAAGCTAAGGAAAGACTGATGATAGAGCCAAGGACTAGGACAATACAGAGGAGCAGGACAAGTGGTTGTGATCAAGATTGATGGTGCAAACTTAAGGGTGGCATGGTTGGGTGATAACCCTATTGAAGAAAGGCAATTTGCACGAACCAGGAAAAGTTGTGAAATATCTTGAAGAAGTAGGTTGGTGCCTAAAAATTTGTTGAATTGGTACTCAACTAGGAGATTGAAATCTCCTGTAGGTTGGTACCTACGGATTCATTGAGTTGGTGCTCAGCTATGAAATTTCCTGTAGGTTGGTGCTCACTTTGTAAGAGGAAGTTTACAAAATATTTACAAAGAAAAAATGTATAAGTGTTTTTAATATAAAGATGTCTTTCATGATTTATGTGCATCAAATGTGTTAAAAGCTAAAAATAGTTAATAGAAACAAAACACTAGTTCACCCGCCCTCAGTATTTCCAAAAATTGGTATCAGAGTAAGTTCTTTTAGAGACAACCTAACTACTGGAAGGTAGCCCTCAAAAGCACAGATGGCAAAGTCAAGAAGGCATTACTACAAACCCCCAACAGAAGTCTCCTACATAGTCATGAATAAAAAATCTTTTAAAGAAGAAGAAGACAATCAGAAGAAACAGACAGATCTAAGAGAAGGTTACACCATTGATTTTGAAGCAGAATTTGTGGCTCCTCAAGAACAAATAATCAGGTCGACCTACTGGATAATGTAGAACGATTCTTGTTGCACATACTCGTTTTCTTCCCATAATTTGTAGATAGCGCGGACCTCCCTGACAATGGTCAGAATGTGAGTGCCTAACAAGCAGCGAATTATGTCTGTGCCTTAAGCTTCACCAGCTCAAAATCAAATAATAAACAATTAGCACAAAGCATCTGCCAACTATGTGGAAAGTGCAATGGAGTCTCTGTGGCATCAACCAAGTTCATAATAAAGTGAATCTTACTCCATAATCCGTGAACTATTCACATTAAAGCAACAATTCTTTCATGGAAACTACAAATGATAGAGAACAAAACACATATCGGAAGCGCAAACAAGGAAACTAATTGCGCTGAATTCTCTTAAATACATACATTGAATATTTTCCCTGCTCCAACATTTGTTTATCATTCTCAATGTCATTTATATTATGGATATCGAAGACTAAAATATAACAGTTTGACCAGAAGAATGTCGTTACCTTTGAAGAGGAGATGATTTTATCAGCAGGGTCTACCTTTTCTTCAAAGCGCACAGCAGAAAACTAATGGGCTTTACCCATTCAAGCCCCTAGAATGGTGGTTTGGAGCAGTGTTACACTTACTGCCTAATTATCGGAATTACTGTGACAATGTCGTGAAAACCAGCCGTTGGCGATAATATTGGCAATCTATATCACGATAATTTCCCCTTCTTAAATTATTATGATAATTTAGAAATTATCACCCTATCTCCCTCAATATTACCTTATAACCAAATTTTTAGCCATTTAATCCTTTTTTTTTTTTTAAGTAAAAGGATTGAGTTCGAAGAATACTGTGACTATTTTCGGCAGTACGAAAATCTATTGTTTTCATTTGCCATGATTCATTCCATGAAATACACCTTAGTAGTTAATGGTAAGATTAAATTTTTAAGTAAAAGCGACAATAAATTTTTAGCATTGTCAGTTATTGTTTCATGATGCTTGAGAATAGTTCCAACCTTATTGGATTTCATGCGGATAAAGAAGAAATTTAGATCAATTCAAAATTCAATAAACTTAATAGATTCCAGGATTTTAGGATTGTTGGGAATGCAACATTTCCACTAGGTTTTGTACTATATAAGGGTATGGCATTGACATTTAATCAAGAGCACCAAGCTGGTGCCATTGATTGTTGAACTCGTCTATCATGACCCTAGTAAAAATGTACTCTTCACTCAAGCAAATTCACTGACTAGGCATGTTAGGTTTTTCCATTCTTATTTTAATGCTCAAAGAGTGATACTAATAATGAGGATCTCAACATAGGTAATGATTTTGATGTTATGTAGCTATTTGTTGTAGCATGATTTTTTTGGACTCTAAAGGCCATTTAGAGCCTCTTTGTTGGTATTTTGGTTTAGTATTGGATTGAATTCCATGCTGTTTTGGATATATGGACCCGTACTTGCTATATACATGACAAACCTTGCACATTCATGCCTAATGGTTTGGATTCATATGGATGCATATGCATTATGGACATATATTTTTTTCTCAAAATTTAACCTTTTATGTATCTTTTGATCGACTAATTTTTTGATCCGATTTTTTCCCATTTTTAGTCTGGATCAAAATTTTGGGGTCGACTAGCCTGGTTTTCATAACATTGTTGAGGATGTTGTGACCAGATTTCGTCAAGCCAACAAGGGGAATCTGTTGTTTTCATTGCCATGATTCATTTCATGAGATACATTTATTTTTGTTTTGATGTGATTTTGTATCATCATATTAAAGTTTATGACTTGGCACAAATATCATATTTCAGTATTGATATCTAATACACCACTGGATATAAATATACATCTTGTAGATATCATATTTCAGTATTGCTATTTAATTTACCACTTGCCACCTTCAACATATTTTATATCTTGTATATCAGTTTTATTTTCATGTTTATGTAGCAATGTGTGTGTTGATATTGATATTGCTTTAGAAAAAAAATCGATCAGTTTTCCATTTTTTTAAGTTTAGAACAATAATTTATATTTGAGATCCTGATAATTCCATTTTTTTAAGTTTAGAACAATAATTTATATTTGAGATCCTGATAAATAACATTGGTCTGGAGAGTGACCCGGGTAAATTGGAGACTGCTATGAGCCGAATGGTAAGACGGCAACAATCAAAAATTCGTAACTGGTTGCTGTAGACCTCCCCAGCCACAGTGAGAATGAGCACGATGCCCAATAAGTACAGAGGTATGTTTGAGTCAGCTCAGAATCAAGCCTCTTCCAATATCTGACTGGCAAACATTTTAACCAAATTTGTTGGAAGCCTGACACTTCTGATAAACAACCCCTGATTAAGGGCAAAGAATCAGTTCATTGTATTCCATCTCTTGTTGGCCGGGAGAAAACCTAGTCGGCCTTGCGCGGCCTATCGTTGCCTTTCAGGATTAGATCATCTCAAAACTCGGTGCCTAGGGCTGACACCTGTGAACAATCATGATATAGGGTAGCAGCCCATTGTTACTATTACGGTGGTTATTATTATAGCTCCATTGTTACAATTTTACTACAATTTTTCCAGAAAACAAACATTGTGTTCGATTACATAACAATGAATGCATATAAAAGAAGAAAGATGGAATTAGAAGCACCAATTCTAAGTCAAGAATAATAGAAGAGCTAAGCTCGCACGCAGGTTAGAGAGTCATTCCGGAGCAATAAACCGACTAAACATCAGGAGAGTAAAATAGAAATAATTGGGGACTTACCAATTCTTTGGAGAGAGGCGCTGCACAGCGAGGACACCTCACCGGATTTTGGGATAACATCTCCCTGTGTTTGAAGTCCGTCTGCGCCATTTTGTGAGTTTCATCCAACAGTTTTTCTTCGGTGTAACGACAGTGTAAATCAAATTATGTAGCCTTTTTACTGGAACTTCGCATGCGTTTCTGTGACCATCCAAAATCTATTCACAGAGAATTCAACATAAAATTTTGAATTCTAATTTTGGGTTTTAAGTGATTTAATGGGTTAAAATATAACTTTGTGAAACCATAATGGTAATAATTGCATTTTAAAGCTATAGTTAATTATTTATTTGTTTATGGGATAATGGATTTCTATTTTCCATTTTAATTTGATTGTTAAAATTTATCAAGATGTATATACTCAACTAAATTTTAGATTGGAACTTGTGATTTTTCAACCAAAAAATATATGTTCTTAACGATAAGTTTGCTTGGATCATTATCTAAGTCAACAAGAAGGTTAATACTTTAAATATAATCAAATATTTTCAAGTTTAGAGAGATTTTAATTCTTACACCGACTCATTGGCTAATGAAGTCACCTCTCTAAATCAATGGGTATTGAAGAAAAATGAGAGGTGATTACATCATTTAATCCTCAAAGCAACCATGGTTTATGAACTTAAGCCACGTCTCACTCCCATTTATTAACACATGCGCCATCATCTTTCATATCAACCTTCAAGCATAGGGAGGAGGGGATATGCAAGGACATGACCTTGTCTCACTCACATGTGTATTGAATTCTTCCTTATGGTTCCATAGTGATAAGGTGGCAATCAAGCAATTCATGGTGAAATAATTTGTAATGACTCTTGGAGTCTCCTCAACGAGACTCAAACCCATCTGGCAATAGTTATTCTTGATCTTTGGTTGGTTCATTGGAAAATTGGTCGACATGCTACACGATTTGTGTGTTTTCAATGAACAATTTTGAGGGTGCTTTGGTTATTAGATCACATTTGGAATTCAATACCTAGAATTTGTCATCGGGTTCTACCTTTGGGTTAGAAGGATGTGCTTATACAATGTCTCTCGCTTCCTTGGTTCTTTGTGGTGTGCATATATTTGGCCCTTTGAATTTCATCAATGCTCAAATTATGCTACTTTATGCACACTGTATGCCCTATTTTTCAAATGTTTTTGATATAACCCTTTGGCTTTACTTGGAATTGGATTTGTTGTCTTCAATTCAAGTTCCATAAATTTTAGGAAGTTCAATGGCCTGTAAATTGCCATCCATATTCCACTGGGTAGTTTGTCACAACTCATCTGATAAAATTATACTCAAAATCTGAAATACATACTATGAGGGTTATTTTTTCCTTAGCTTTATGGATTTGCTAATTATTGTGTTATGCTCATTCATGAAGTAGATAAAATATGGAAAATAGAGAATAGTGAAATAAAACTCACAAACCACAATGAACATAAGATATGATCTAGGAAACCCTTACAAGAGAAAACTCAGTTGGAAGGTTAGGTTGCTCTGCTCTCTCTTTCTCTGAATGGAAATGGATGCAAGTACAAAGGAGTGAGACATGTGACCCATGGGCTACTATAGTACACAAATCCTCTTTGTTTTTTCTCTCTCTATGCACTCTCAACTACTCTTCTCATTTATGAAACAAAATGTACTCGAATAATAAAACCATATTTCCTCCTAGTGGCTCGGTTATAACACAGTCATATAGCCTACCAGTGGTTAAGTTTGACACATTCAACTCTTAACTAGAGTTACAATATTGACTCTTCTAGAGTCTTTTCATCATGACCATGTCCCTAGCCCCTTTTCCATGAATAATGGGGGTTGATGTGGCATCCTCTCGAATCATGGCGGTCAAAATAGGAAGCTCAACTTCCAAGTGACATAACTATTACATATTAATTTTGTTTGAGGTCTTTCTTGTGTTGTTGGAAAGGTATCTAAGTTTAGAATATCGCTAGGGGATGCAACACTTAAGCAACAAAGCCCCCCACCCCCCCCCCCCCCAACCCCCCAAAGAAACATCGTTCAATGGTTGAAATTGCTTCTAGAATGTATCAAACCCAATTCACCAAACTGGGACCCACTGGTAAAAATGATCTTATGAGTTGATTCCTTTAATTTTTCCACTCTAAAAGTGTCAACATGGAGGACAAATAATATAATGATCCAATTTGGATCAACAACATTCATGGAAATAGTTCAAAAGTTACAAGGAACCCTTTAGATTATTATAAGTGACAGAGATCCAATTTTCACTGGAATTTTTTGGACTAAATTATTTTCTTATTTGGGTACTCAATTGGCTTATAGATCATCTTATAATTGTTAAATTGATGGGAAAACTTAGATGGTGAATAAATATTTAAAAGGTTATCTTCATTGCTTTACATATAATAAACCAACACAACAGATTAGTTGGTTGCCCTCATCATAATGGTGGTACAGCACATCCTTCCATGCTTCATAAAAATCGTCCCCATTTATGACACTTTACGAATATCATCCTCCATCCATCACATCACCATTGGAAGGGACTATAAAGGTTCAAGCAATGGAAGACCACATAGGGCGCCAACAAAGGTTCTCAAACTAATGAAGGACGACTTGGTTATAGCAAAAAATAGGATAAAACAATAAGCAAATCAACATCAACATGAAAGATAATTTGAAGTGGGGGATTGTGTACTTTCTAAGCTACCACTAAAAAAACAGATGTCCCTCGAGCGACAAAAGAAGGACAATAAATTAGCTTCCAAGTATTATGGCCCCTATAATGTGTTGCAAAGGATTGGAAGTATGGCTTAAAAATTGGAGTTGACTCCATATTCATGTGTACATCTAGTCTTCCATTTTTCTTGCTTAAAAAACGTAACCAATGACAAGATCCCGGTCCAAACTATTTTACTAGAGATTAATGAAGAGGGGAAAAGCATACTAGAATCCCCAAAAAATCCTTGAAACAAGGAATAAGCAATTGTGAAACCAAGCAATTACTAAGTACCTCATCAAATGGGAGAACCTACTAATGGAAGAGGCAGCATGCAAAGATGAGTTATTTATGCAAAAATACCCATAGTTAGTCAAGTATTGACGACAACACATGTTTGAAGGGCATGGGCATGTTAAGCCCTAAACAAAGCCCCATGTAAAGCATTAGACGGTAAGTCATATTTTTGTTGTTATATTGGTGTGGTCAACTAGACTCTTTTATTATATTTGTACCCTTTGTCCCCTCCCCCCCCACCCCCCCCCCACAACAAAAACACACACACTAAGGAGACCTAGTTTTAAAATCATCTCACCTTGTATTGTGTAATTATTATTGTACAGGAGGTTTCCCTTTGAAATAGATCGTATTGATTGATATGTTTATCATTTTCAAGTTGTTTACTTCATAAATTTATTCACACTTCAAATTTCGTCATATATATATATATATATTATATATATATATAATATATTTGAGTTTAATGGGCCCAAATAATTTAATTATAAAACACAATAGAAAATGACATTTTTGAACAAAAAAAATGCTTCTCTCTATTGTTTTAGTCAACTTTGAATATTCAAAATCTAACTCTTGGGTTATGTTTTGAAGCTAAAAGGTCAATTTCAGCCATTTATTAATTTTTAAAATGTTTGATTTACCCAAGGAAATGAAAATTTGTTGGAATCAAATAAGTATAGCCTTAAGCATAAATATGATGTTTATAGTTGAGTAGAGGATCCTGGTTCTCCATTGTTTCGTCTCTTGTTGTTGCTAGTAGTTGTTAGAAAACCAAAAAGGTAGAAATATTTCCTTACCTTGATAATTACTTGTGATATGTATTTATCTTCTTTTAGCTCTTCTTCAATTTCTTTATGTCCTCTTTTACATTCTTATCATCAAGAAACTACTAAAACATAAATACAAAGATCAAGGACATGGGATATAGGCTCTCAGCTAAGGAAAAACCCCTCTTCTAGGGGAAAACCCAAAAATTCTCTTCTCTTCTATAGAACCAAATCAAATGAGACAACCAAGACCTTTTTACCAATACAAATACCTCCTCCAATCCACCAAGTCAACCTCCTAAGATATTTTTTCCAAATTTCAAAAGTCAACTCAAGTCAAACTCCTTCAATATTGTATCAAACTCATATTTCAGGTCTACTACTTCAAAATTTTCGGCCCTACGACAAACCTGTAACTTCATCCCTTCTATAACTTCAAATTTTTGCACGTGTGACTTGGAAACAAGAGAAAAATAGCCTTAGGTTCATCGCTAGGGTTTCTTCCTACTTCACTAGTGTTTCTTTGCCCTTCTTCAAGCTTTTGTCACCTCTTTTCTTGCCTTCACACTTCCTTCTAATTACATACTAAAATCTTGCTTGGATGGATGCTCAAATAGGTTGAATGCACTTATATTTATAGTCTCTTCAAGGTGGTTGAATCCCTTCAATGAGGTCGACTTGTCTTCCCTTGGGGTTGACTTGGTGGAGGAGCCATAAATGGCAATTTTGACTCAATTGCAAATTTCTTTCTTGATATACAAAGCCCAAGAAGGGTCTATTACATGATGACAAGGACTAAGACTCATGACACAAACCCTAGAAGCACTCAATGGGTGCTTTGACCTAGAAACAAAATAAATAGAGCATGAAACCCATGCTTATAAATAATTTTTCTTTTACAATAATTTTTATTTTTCTTTCTTTTGACAAATACATTACATCATGACCCAAATACAATTATGAAGATTTATACTAGTTACATTTCTCAACACTCCCTCTTAATTAGCGAGGTATTCATAATTGTTCAACTAGTAAAAGGTTGACCTCTATTTGAAATGTTCCAATAAGAGTACGACAACATACATAATGCTAGGGATACCCTCACTGCCAAGGTATCCTCCTAATAGGGACTAAGGTGTCATCATGGCAACTGCCTTTATAGGTACCATTAGGCTACAACCCTAGTATCAATCTAATAGGATATAGATACTATCTAGGCCTCCATGCCCTAACACGAACCCTCACAAAGATCCAGGTATCAACACTAAACTAGAGCTCCACAAGGCCAACATACCCTCACACACCGAGTTCCAGACATGACAACATGAGATCTCAATGCTAACCAGGCCAATTTGTCCTCCCAAGTACCATCACATAGACAATTTTATGGTACTCACCTCTCCCTCTCAACCAAAACAGAGATATCCAATTATGCAAACTTCTCAAGGAGAGATAAACAAATCAACTACTTGCTCATTATGACCCTAATCACCTCCAATATATTGATTCCCATTTTCGATATGCTAGCACAATCTCCAGGGCCTTCAATTATTCTGATGTTGCTTAGGTTATTATAATATTCAAACACATTTCTATGGAAGCTTCTTTCTTCGACTTCTCCATCAGCATTAAACTCAGTCTCATCACTTTCCAAAACATTCAATACCTGTTCACAACTTCATCAATCGTCTATAGTGTTTTAGCCTTTCTCTGATCTTATTCTTTCTTCAAGGTCTTTACTATCCTAAGTCACATGGTTTGGGTTCAAGTTTGGGTTCAACAATGATTAGGTTTGGTTCAAGTTTGAATTTTTTGATGAGGTCCACCATTAGTTTTGTGTATATATATATATATATATAATGATTGAGTTTAAAATGAAATATAGGATAAAATAGTAAAATATCAACTTCAAAAGAAAAATGTTATCACAAACATGGAAAGTGCAAGGATAGATTACAAGCTTGAGTTGTGACATGATGAGTTTTGATCTATGGACTTAGTCAAAGGCTATGAGGTTTGATAAGGTTCACCGAATCTAAAAAAAAATTAAGGTTCGCCAAAGTTCAAACCTCAAGGTTGAAGTTTGACTAACCTTGTGAGATAGACTATATATGTCACAATATGACTCCCTCTGAATTGGGGAGATATGTACTTTGTTTATCCAATCTTCTTCTCTACTAAGGGACAAATCCATCAACAACTTAGCCATACAGGCTCTTTCTTTCGCATCATCATATCATCGAAGAACTTCAACCTTCAAAACATCATTCCTTCTAACTTCACGTGGCAACAAGGTCATCTATTCATCAGCAGTGTAAACTTCAATGCCATTAATATTCTTATGGCTCCCTTTTTCCATCATGCTCATCATCATCGTAAAGTCATTATCAAGTATGAGGTAGTTATCTCTCTTTATAGCTTCTTGTAAACCATGTGCCTATTAATCTCAACAAGTACAACTAATCACACACACACACACACATATATATATATGTACAAGAGCATGAAATAAACTTTATCAACATAAGGTTAGCATATTATAACAAAGAGAGCATCTAGGGTTACCAAAACTTAGATATTCAAATCATAAACCTAATTTGCAATCAACTAGGGTTACATTTTTATGCCCTAGCCTTTTACAACAAACTTTTGCTAAGGTTTTGTCAAAAACCCTAGATACCATTATCAAAACTAAACCTTAGATATCAAGAACTAAAGCAAGTTAGGATTTCAATCATAATGAAATAATTTTACATTAGGGTTCCTCGAATCTTATATCAAACTCTATAGGGTTTTTTCTTAAACCCTAGATACAATTATCAGAACTTTAATACAACAACTAGACCAACCTATGGTTACAACCATACGAAAACATATATACCTAGGGTTTCGTTACTAGGTTAATATATTGACTATTATAAGGGTTTCATCATAAACCCTAATTTAACCACCCCTAAAGAGCTAGGGTTTTACCATATGTTCTAGATATCATCAACAAACCCAAAAATCTAGGGTTTTATAGTGAACCCTAAAGGTTTAGAGTTTTACCAAATTGAAAAAAAGGTGGAGAGTACAATAAGGGATGATTTAATCAGGAATTTTAGCGGAGAAGTTTTTTTAGCAAAGAGAGTTAGGGTTTGCAACAGAAGTTAAGCGTTGAGCACCATGGAGAGGCAAGAGGGGAGGGGGGGGGGGGTTCCACTCCCTCCTACATTCAAGTAGTCTCCAATCGATTCAAGAAACCTCTAGAGGCTGAAACCAGAATTTTAGGAGGAGGGAAACAGAACATCAGAGGTACACAGGGGCAGGAAAGTACGCATCAAGAAGTCAAAAGAGAAAAACAAATAGAAGGATAAAATTAGAATGCGGACACGGAAATTGAACTAGACCGTGTAAGCCTAGGGCAACCATCACACCCAAAGTGGTGTTAAGTGATCCAACACTACAGGCACATAGGGAGCACATGGCGACTTATGCAGTCATTTGTAAATTCATGGGGTTATGGCCAACAAAGAAGGCTTTACAGGCATGGATAAAGAATCATTGGAAACCTAAGGGGGATATAGATCTACACCTTGGATCAAATGGTTTCTTCACTGTGGTTTTTACTAACATTGAGGATAAAGACAGGGTGTTTGAAGGAGGGCCCTACTTCTATGTTGCTACAGGCCTCTATATGCGGCCTTGGGTGATGAATTTTGTCCCGAAGCATGAGACATTCACTTCAGTCCTGGTTTGGGTAAGGCTCTAATCCTTACCACTGGATCATTAGTAGCTAGAATCATTAAAAGTAATACGAAATAAACTAGGGCATTTTGTAAAAATATCAGAGGCCACTAGGCGGGGAAAGTATAGCTCCTTTGCCTGTATATGCGTAGAGATGGACCTCTCTGGAGCTCTACCGGATGAAGTAATTCTGGAAGTTTTTTATGAAGAACGGGTACAAGCGGTGGACTATGAGCATGTTCTTTTCAGATGCCACAAGTGCCATGAACATGGGCATTTATTCAGGGATTGCCCCTTAAACAAAATGGAAAGCGGAACTAAAGCTACCTCAGGGAAAGAAACTGAAAGATTTAACAAAGTGGGAAATAGAGGTAAAGGAGGAAGAAAGTACCAAAAGAAAATTAATGAGGAAAAGCAGCCAAGTCAGAATAGGTACAAGGTACTAGAAGAAGAAGATAAGCATGATAAAGCAAATCAGACTCTGGAGGATAGCCCTGTGGAGAAGGAAAAGGAAGAGAGTATGGAGGACACACATGATAACAACCAACAAAAGGAGGATCTTTTGAACACTACGGAACTTGATAGAGACCAAGAGATGACCCCGAGCGAGGTGGGAATAGAGGATCATGAACTACAGGATATTCTTGATAGGGAGCATCTAGATCTGGAAAAATTCCTGGAGTAGGGAACCACCAAAGGAATGGACTCGCTACCACAAGAGGAGTTCAATAGAGTGTAATAGTTGTTCCTATGGAGAACTCAGGAAAAAGGTTCAAGACTCAAAAGAAACCATGATAGTTAGGACAACGAAGGGGTGAAAACAATGAAGGCAACATTGGGACTAGCTCCTAAGAACCCGGGCAGGAAAAGAGGTAGGAAAAAATAGAACGAGTTGTTGATAGAGGGTGGAAAACTCATGATCGATTCAGGTAAGATGAAAGACCTAACCAATTACTCATTTACAAATCTTTCTTAATGAAGCTCACAACATGGAATATTAGGGGTCTAGGGAGTAAAAGGAAACAAAGGAATCTTAGCAATAGAATGAAAGAAGAAAAACCAGATATGTTTTTCATCCAAGAAACAAAATGTTCAGTAGAAAAAATAAGAGATATACACAAAAAATGGTTGACTAAATATGAATATCTATAAGTTAAAGCAAACAAAACAGCAAGAGGAATTCTCACACTTTGGAACCCTCAGAAACTAGGAATCCTAGATGTTGAAGCATCTAGGAACTACTTATCAGTGGTTATTCAACCTTTGGGGACAAGGAAGTTTATTTAATCACAAATGTTTATGGTCCTCATAAACCTAAAGACAAACTAAGGCTTCCTACTTCACTGGAGGATCTAAGAGACAGACATTCGGGCATCCCCTGGATTTTGGGAGGGGACTTTAGTATGATTAGGTCCCTGTCAGAAAAAAAAGGTGGAACCAGATCACTAGGCAGAGACTCCATAGCATTTCAGAATTTTATAAACAATATGAGGCTAGTAGACATAGAGACAAGTAATGACATCTTTACATGGAATAACAAAAGGGGAGGAGAGTCTCAGGTGCCCTCAAAACTAGACAGATTTATTATCTCAGAGGATCTTATCCTAATAGGCCTTGACTTGTCAGCAATGATACTCCCTTTTGAAGCATCCTTTATAGGAACTCCAAGAAACAGACCTTTCAGGTTTGAAAACATTTGGCTCACCCATCCAGACTTTATCAACAATATTGAAAAATGGTGGACAAAGGATATGCAAGTACAAGGCACGAAAATGTTCCTCCTACATAAAATATTGAAACATATCAAAATCATGCTTAAAGAGTGGAATAAGAATGAGTTTGGAAACATTTTTGAAGCCAAAAAAGTGGTTGAACGGAAACTACATGAAATTAACCAGATTCTCATTACAGATGGCTTCAGTGGGGGAAGACAAGAACAAGCTGACTACCATCAATAGGAATGGGAAGAATTATGCAAACAAGAGGAAATATTCTGGAAACAAAAATCAAGGGTACAATGGTTAAAAGAAGGAGAAAGGAACACAAGTTTTTTTCATAAATCTACCATGGATCACAGATCTCACAACAGGATCTCAAAAATCAAAGATTCTCAAAGAAATCAACTCAATACCCACAAATAAATAGAAGTTGTGTTGGTTCAACATTTCCAAGGCATAGTAAAGGAACCTCTCTTAGACAGATCACAATTCATCAATGACTTTACAAAGCACATTCCTAAGCTTGTGACAAGAGAAGACAATTATAATCTAAACAGGCCTGTGAATGAAGAGGAGGTCAGCAAAGTCATCAAAGAAATGAAAAATGGGAAGGCACCAGGTCCAAATGGTTTTGATGTTGACTTCTTGAAAGCATGTTGGGGAATAATCAAGTAGGATATCCTTGATGTGGTGGAGGACTCTAGGAAAAGTAGAACTGTTTTGAAGGCACTGAATACCTCTTTCATATCCTTAATTCCAAAACAGGATAATGCTATGACACCAGACAGATTCTAACAAATAGCATTATGCAATGTGGTGTACAAAATAATTGCCAACAAGCTTAAACCCTTCTTCCAACTCTCGTATCTGAGGAACAAACTTGGTATGTGGAAGGTAGACAAATTCTCAACAATATCATTCAAGCACACAAGGTGTTTCACTCACTTATAAGCAATAGGCAGGCAGGAATGATTATGCAACTTGACCTAGAAAAGGCTTATGATAAGCTAAGTTGGGCTTACATAAGGAGAGTTCTTATAGCATATGGATTTGACCATAACTGGGTAAGATGGTTCATGGCCCTTACCTCTAGTTTTTCGATCCTGTTAAATGGTTCACCATCCAAGCCCTTTTATCCCATGAGTAGTCTTAGATGTGGAGATCCTCTCTCACCCTTCCTCTTTATTCTCATGATGGAAGGGCTAGGCAAAGCTATCAAATCTGCCAAAGTAGAAGACAAAATCCAGGGTCTCAAACTCACAATGAAAGGAGATGCTTTGACCCATCAACAATTTGTGGATCATACTATGCTACAAGGTACACCTACGATTAGGGAAGCTCTAGCCTACAAACAAATTCTGAAAGAATTTGCAATGGTTGCAGGCACAGAGGTAAGCCTTACCAAATCAAAGATTTTCTTTTTTAATACTGACATTGCTATTCAGAGAAATATATCTAGAATTCTAGGCTTTCAAAGAGATATGCTACCCTCCAAATATTTGGGAGTACCGCTAACAGACAAACCTCTAAGGAAGTGTTGGGTAGTGGAGGCCCCGCACAATGGTTTTGGGGCTTAAAGCCCATAAGTTAGGGTAATGATATTGTAAAAGTTCTGCGACATGCGCAGAGCACAAAATGTAATAGATCAAGTCAAAGGGTTGTCCGCCCAAAAATAATATAAAATAATAGGAAATGAGTCGGCCTGCCCATGATCTGCAGACCATGGGAATGTGTAAATAGAGCGAGGCTCTAAGGATAGGGAGTGGCTTTGGAAAAGATCTGATGTGTTAGGGGGTTGCGAAGGTAACATTTGCTCTGAGTTTGTAAGTGCGGGTCGTAAGGGTTAGTAGTTAGATAGTGGCTCCGCAGCTGTGTGCATAAAGGCCTGGTAGAGTTTGCAGTTGTGTGCGCAGACCCCTGCAGTTGTGTGTGCAGGGCAACACGTGGATTGTACTAAAACAAAGACATTAATAAAGATAAGTTGGTTCTGAAATATTGTGTTAAAATATTGTGGATCCGGTTATATTCTGGTTTATGCATTGGGTTTATGAGTTTACGACTGTCTTTGAGAATTATGATAGTGCGCATGGGTTATTATTGTTAATTGTTTGCTTAAGGACCTTAAGAAATAGATCTTAGCAATAATAAACTCATTAATAATAAAGCGTATCGGCTCGGATCTGCGCAGAAGCTTGACAGTAGTACCGATTGGCACAAGGGCGCAGATCGGTTTATGGCCCCTCCAGACCACATCGAGACATCCCAAGGGTGCGGAAACCTGGTTCCAGCACCCTCCCATACTACCTCGGGTGAGACTTCAGTCTGCACCCCATAGACTGTTGCCGAAAGGGCCAGTAGTGCGGGATTTATTTAGCTAAATCACTTTTGAACCTGGGTCAGGCCCTAACAAGCCAACAAATGGTTCCGTTGTCGGGACTGGAATCTGCCTAAGGGATGTCTGATGTCAGAATTTTGGAAACCTACAAAGAAAGAGATTGAAGATTGGTTGGATCAGAAATGGTACAAGTTCGTAATTGGCCTTAGCACACCTGTGCGCAAAATAGAAGTTTAACATGGCAAGCACGATCAAGTTGCCTGTATTCAAAGGAGTAGGAAGCGAAGATCCAGAATAGTTTTGGTTCATAGTAAGGGCAGTATGGGAAGCGTATGGAGTTATGGACTATAATATTAAAAAGGCTACCTTGGTGAGTGCTCTAGAGGATCGCGTGCTGACTTGGTATATCAAGCACTTTAGCAATCATCCAAATGTCAGAATAGGGGAGATCCGGGATGCATTGAACCAAGATTTTAGCCAGCCAAAATCAGAGACGCAGTCGATCATCGGGTTCAAGGAGATCGTAATGCTGCAAGGTGAAACCCTTTGGGATCTAGATCAGAGACTGAAAAGTACAATCCGAGAGGC
This sequence comes from Pinus taeda, assembly GCA_000404065.3. NCBI lineage: Eukaryota > Viridiplantae > Streptophyta > Pinopsida > Pinales > Pinaceae > Pinus > Pinus taeda. The sequence continues at coordinate 197,444 of APFE031515393.1, forward strand.
TAACATGACACTAACGGATGGGCAACACCGCGCGTGGTTTGTGGTGTCTCTGGCGCCACATCTGCGGTTGGTGCTATCACAGCAGAAGATCTTGACCCAGGCTGAAGCATTAGAGATAGTGATGAGATTGCATGAGACTCCAATATAGGATCATGGGTTACGAGTTCAGCAGATCCACGCGCAACTACAAAACCTATGCTTAGAAATACAAAGTTTGAAATAGGAGAAGGCACCCCGCCCAGAAGCACGAGAGGAAGTGTGGTGCAGAAAATATAGAAGTCAGGGCCACAACAAGGATCATTGTCCGGTATTTGCAAACTATTTAGCAGCGGAGGGACCAATGCCGTTGTGACCAGAGGCACAAGCAAGGCCAAGCACGACGCCCTCGCTCTGGTGTGCAATCTGTCAGGTGGGAGGAAAGCACAACACGAACAAATGTCACCTACTACAAAAGTTTACCCAGACCCCCTAGCAGCTATTTTGCAATTTTTGCAGATCAGTGGGCCACGATGAACGAGACTGCCATAGTTATGAATTGTTGATGGATCGAACACTTGCCTATAGGATGCAGACTGAGGCGCGAGGATAGGATCCAGTCGCAGTGATAGCACGCGGTGGGTTCCAAGGGCGAGGACGAGGACGGGGAGGAACGGGGCCAGGAAGGGCCATGGGTAGCTAATCTGTTATAACTATGGAGGATCAGGGCACTACGCACGTGATTGTACCAACCCGACCAGAATATTGTGCCCCTACTGCGAGCAGTTCGATCATGAAATGATAGATTGCCCCACACTGATAGCGCAGATATGTGAGAAAAGAGCAACACAACCTACGGCGACGCAGAACGTCTAAATGATGAGGTCCAAACAACGCGAGGAAGACCCCAACGTCAACATGATGCTCAAAAGTGGAGCGACTGCAGGGGAAGATAAGGGGAAATTAACTAAGGTAGGCCCAGGGGTTCGAAAACCCCTATAAAGCAGCATGAGTTCAACTTGGAATGGGCGAAGAAGACGTTTATGGAAGCTAAGAAGAGCTTCGTGGAGGTCTCTACTTCAGGTAATGAGGATCAACCCGAGCCAGAAATGGATCCTTCGATGCTAACTACCTTTTTAGAGACATGTATGAAATTGCTACGCAATAATAAGGCAGTTAAGGATTGTAAGAGCTGATAACTAGGTGCGCAGGGTCAGGTGAACCTCGTGTGCTCTGGAAACTGGGAAAACATGCTTTGTGCACAGGACGAGAAATGCGATTAACGACGTAGATCGATGACTATGAGATGGATTAGATCATTTTGGACTTAGGCTCGGATACAAACATGCTACCTAAACAGACATGGGAACACATGGGTAGGCCCACCTTACAATGGTCTCCTATTCAATTACGGATGGTGAACCAACAAAAGATCTTGCCCATGGGGAGATTGCAAGGAGTCATAGTGGATATAGAAGGCGCGAGCATGCAAATTGACTTTGAGGTAATATAAATTGTGGATGATAGTAACCCTTACCCTGCATTATTAGGGATAGATTGGGCCACGAATATGAATGGGGTCATTAATTTAAAGAAATAGAAGATGATATTTTAGAAAAATTCCCTATGCATAGTCATTCTGCTAGACCCAGCTGAAGGAGCATCCTACAATGAACCCGTGCGCAATGATGAAATTGATGATGGCTTGGATCATATCTACAAGATAACTGCACGAGATCAGGATTGGGTAAATACGACTGCAGAAGGAAGAATACCATGGGAATGCGTAAAGGCCTGCATCTTAGATTCAGATGAAGAAACAATGGCATAACCAGTTGAACGGAGTAACAAAGTTAAACTGCAACATGATGACAAGGTCGTTGTGTTGCGTAAAAGCTCAAGATCGAGAGCTGCCAGTGTATGATGGGTTGAAAATGGTGGACAAATTCCTGACCAAGTTTGAGCGCACGGTACCAGAACACTAGAGGTTTGATGCATTAAAGTGGGTGTTACGCGCAATGCTTGTGCATTGGTGGGGAACACATGAACGGACCTTTGAAGAATGGCGCGACTGCAGGTATATGACGCAGATAAGGTTTGGGAAGCTGAAACTACGACTAACCGAGAAATACGATGGACGTGATGAGCCACACATGCACCTCACCAAATGGACCAAAGCCTATGGGGAAGAGCCCCAACCGGAGTGGGTACACTTATTTTATCATACCTTGGATGTCATCCCAAGGAAATGGTATACTAAGACAGAGCTTCAACATGGCACAGGCGAATGGGATATCTTGCGTGAAGGATTTTTGTTTACGTTCCTATTTGAAGATCAATGGATGGATACTATTGACGACGCGTTGCAAGTTGTGGAGGCCGTAATTTTCAAAATACCACTGGAATTAGAAGAAATAGTGCAGCCAGAGTGGTCGCGACAGTTGAGCCAAGCCCTAGAATGTTACAACGTGTAGGTAGAAGATGATGAGGACGACCCCAGAAACATCAAAATTCTGGAAACAGAGGGGAGTCGCAAGGTTCGCAGACTAGCAATCGAGGATCTCGACATCACCGCACCACTGAAAACGAAACAAGTGAACATTGGTACGGAGGAGAAGCCAAAGCATGCAACGCTTGGGGACTATTGGGATGATGCCACGGTGGAGAAGGTCATCGAGTTACTTCGAGAATATCAAGATTTATTCCCGACCAAAATCACGAAGTTAAAAGGAATCCTCAGCAACCTAGGAATGATGAAGATAACCCTGAAGCTAGACGCGAAGCTAGTCAAGCAGCAGCTTTATCGGTTGAATCCAAAATATAAAGCAAAGGTCCGCGAAGAGTTGGAGAAAATGCTTGCAGCATGAATAATTGAACCAGTGGAGGAATCCGACTGGGTAAGTCCTATGGTTATACAAGAGGAAAAACAGAAGGGTGAAATTCGCATCTGCGTGGATCTTAGGAAGCTCAACGATGCATATGTTCACGATCCATTCCCGATGCCATTTACAGATGAAGTACTGGAAAATGTTGGTGGACAGGAAGCCTACTCCTTCACAGATGGTTTTTCAGGTTACCACCAGATCAAGATCGCGCCGGAGGATAGGAGTAAAACAACTTTTGCAACCGAATGGGGCAAGCTTCAGGATTGTTTAATCTAGTGTAGGTGACAACAGTGGTGATAGGTCAAAGCACGTGGAGCAGTGAGGCTCCTATGTATTTCTATAATTAAGTTGTTGAACAAGCTTAGAGTGATTAAGAATGCTTCCCTTAGTTGACGGGAATGTTGATGAGCTCGAAACTCAACATCAAAGGGTAGAGAATCTACTTAGGTCATGGGTTTTGACTGAGACATCCATGGGATTTGGTTGGGTAGATTGGCTCTATTGGCATCAAGGCTTGATTACTCCCTTAGGTCATGGAGTTTGATCGAGAAACCATTATGGTTGAGAGATTGATTCTGCGACCTAGATTACTCCCTTAAGTCATGGGGTTTGACCGAGAGACCATAGTTATGGTCCATGGGATTGGCTCTATGAGGATCAAGCCTAGATTGTTCCCTTGGCCATGGGCTTTGAGCTAGAAGCCATGGAGTTTGGCTAGGAGATTAGCGCTATGTACATTGAGGCATGGAGTACTGTTGTAGGTCATGGAGTTTGACCAGGAAACCATTTTTTATGGTTGGTGAGATTGGCCTTGATACCTGGAATGCTCTCTCAGGTCATGGTGTTTGACCAAGAAACCATTTCTTATGGTTGGAGAGATTGGTCCTGTGTGTATCATAGATTGCTCCCTGAGTTAGTGGAGTTTTGACCTTATTGCCATGGGGTTTGGCTAGTGCGTTGATCTTGTGCCCTTTTGTTGATGTTGATGTGGGACTCTTTCCACATGGTTCTAGTGTTGAACATGTGATGGATGGATACATCAATGTAGCTAAGCTCATTCAACCTTTTCTTGGAATAGACAAATTTTCAACAAGAGAACATATGTGGAAGTCATTATGGATACCTCTGTAGCTAAGAGGGAGTGTTGGAATTTTGTAGCAATGGTTAGTCTTTATAATTGATCCTAGCCCTCCAAAATAAAGAGAAATGAAAAATACTAAAGTTGGCCTTGAAAGAAGAAAATTTGAATTTTTCAAAGTATAAATTTAGCCTCCAAAATGACAAATGGGGCTCCTTCTTAAGTTCATGTCAGCTCACCCCTAAAGTCATACCACTTGGTGCTTTATTGATACTATATATAGACCATTCATCCCCTTCATTTGATCATCAATTCGGACCAATATGAGGCATAATAAGGACAAGTTCTAAGGATTATTTCAAATCACAAGAAGGACAAAGTCTGACACTCATCAAGGATGAAATTTGAGGCATAATGTGAAGTTAGATTATCTGTGGTAGATCGAGTTTTTGGGCAGAACAATTCTTTGAGGTAGACCGAATTTTCCTTAGCAGCAGGATGACTTGGCTCATGGATGTTTTGACCAGGTTTCACCTGGGTCTGGTTGATGGTCACTTTGACTTTATTTGACTAAAATTCAAATATTCTTGATAGGATCTGTGATTTTATCTTTTCTATTCATATTCCTTGAAATGATGGCAAATGATATCTAAAGAGTGATTCTTGGCACCTACACTTTATTCATCCTTCTAGCCCATGTCTGTAGTTTTTTGAGACTTCCTTCCTTCCTTCAATATTTCAAGAGTTCAACACTTCTTCTTTCTCCTTAAATCCTTTCTTGAACCCTTACTAAGTGATCTTCAAGCTGCCTTTTTCTTCTTCTACTTAATCTTAGCTTTGATACCATGTTAGAAAATCAGAAAGGCAGAAATATTTATGTATCTTGATAATTACTTGTGATATTTATTTATCTTCTTTTAGCTCTTCTTCAATTTCTTTATATCTTCTTTTACTTTCTTATCATCAAGAAACTACTAAAACATAAATACGAAGATCAAGGACACTGGATGTAGGCTCTTAGCCAAGGAAAAACCCCTATTCTAGGGGAAAACCCAAAAATTCTCTTCTCTTCTATAGAACCAAATCAAATGAGACAACCAAGACCTTTTTACCAATACAAATACCTCCTCCAATACACCAAGTCAACCTCCTAAGATAGTTTTTCCAAATTTCAAAAGTAAACTCAAGTCAAACTCCTTCAATACTGTATCAAACTCATATTTTCGGGTCTACTACTTCAAAATTTTCAGCCCTACTATATACCTGTAACTTCATCCCTTCTGCAACTTCAAATTTTCGCACGTGTGATCTGGGATCAAGAGAAAAATAGCCTTAGGTTCATTGCTAGGGTTTCTTCCTACTTCATTAGTGTTTATTTTTCTCTCTTTAAGCTTTTGTCACCTCTTTTATTGCCTTCACACTTCCTTCTAATTACATACTAAACTCTTGCTTGGATGGATGCTCAAATAGGTTGAATGCACTTATATTTATAGTCTCTTCAAGGTGGTTGAATCCCTTCAATGAGGTCGACTTGTCTTCTCTTGGGGTCGACTTGGTGGAGGAGCCATAAATGGCAATTTTTACTGAATTGCAAATTTCTTTCTTGATATACAAAGCGCAAGAAGGGTCTATTACATGATGACAAGGACTAAGACTCATGACACAAACCCTAGAAGCACTAATGGGTGCTTTGACCTAGAAACAAAATAAATAGAGCATGAAACCCATGCTTATAAATAATTTTTCTTTTACAATAATTTTATTTTTCTTTCTTTTGACAGATACATTACATCGTGACCCAAATACAATTATGAATATTGGTACTAGTTACATTTCTCAATGCTCCCTCTTAACTAGCGAGGTACTCATAATTGTTCAAATAGTAAAAGGTTGACCTCAATTTGAAATGTTCCAAGAAGAGTACGACAACATACATAATGCTAGGGATACCCTTACTGCCAAGGTATCCTCCCAACAGGGACTAAGGTGTCATCATGGCAATTGCCTTTAAAGGTACCATTAGGCTACAACCTTAGTATCAATCTAATAGGATATATATACCATCTAGGCCTCCATGCCCTGACAAAAACCCTCACAGAGATCCAGGTATCAACACTAAACCAAAGCTCCACAAGACCATGATACCCTCACACACCGAGTTCCAGACATGACAACATGAGATCTCAATACTAACTAGGCCAAGATGTCCTCCTAAGTACCATCACATAGACAGTTTTATGGTACTCACCTCTTCCTCTCAACCAAAACAGAGAAATCCAATTATGCAAACTTCTCAGGGGGAGATCAACAAATCAACTACTTGTTCATTATGACCCTAATCACCTCCAATATATTGATTCTTATTATCGATATGCTAGCACAATCTCAAGGGTCTTCAATTATTCTGATGTTGCTTAGGTTATTATAATATTCAAACACATTTCCATGGAAGCTTCTTTGTTCGACTTCTCCATCAGCACCAAACTCAGTCTCAGCACTTTCCAAAACATCCAATTCTTGTTCACAACTTCATCAATCGTCTGTAGTGTTTTAGCCTTTCTCTGATCTTATTCTTTGTTCAAGGTCTTTACTATATCCTAAGTCACATTGTTTGGGTTCCAGTTTGGGTTCGACAATGATTAGGTTCAGTTCGAGTTCGAATTTTTTGATGAGGTTCGCCATTAGATTTGTCTGTATATATATATATATATTGAGTTTAAAATGAAATATAGGATAAAATAGTAAGATATCAACATAAAAAAAAAATGCTATCACAAACATGGAATGTGCAGGGATAGCTTACAAACTTGAGTTGTGACATGACGTGTTTTGAACTATGGACTTGGTCAAAGGCTATGAGGTTCGATAAGGTTCACCAAACATCAAAATTTTTTAAGGTTCGCCAAAGTTCAAACCTCAAGGTTGAAGTTCGACGAACCTTCTGAGATGGAAAATGATATCTAAAGAGTGATTCTTGGTACCTACACTTTATTCATCCTTCTAACCCAGGTCTGTAGTTTTTCAAGACTTCCTTCCCTCGTTCAATATTTCAAGAGTTCAACACTTCTTCTTTCTTCTTAAATCCTTTCTTGAACCCTTACTAAGTGATCTTCAAGCTGCCTTTTTCTTCTTCTACTTAATCTTAGCGCTGATACCATGTTAGAAAATCAGAATGACAAAAATATTTATGTATCTTGATAACTACTTGTGGTATTTATTTATCTTCTTTTAGCTCTTCTTAAATTTATTTATGTCTTATTTTACTTTCTTATGATCAAGAAACTACTAAAACATAAATACGAAGATCAAGGACATGGGATGTAGGCTCTTAGCCAAGGAAAAACCCCTCTTCTAGGGGAAAACCCAAAAATTCTCCTCTTTTATAGAACCAAATCAAATGAGACAACCAAGACCTTTTTACCAATACAAATGCCTCCTCGAATCCACCAAGTCAACCTCCTAAGACAGTTTTTCCAAATTTCAAAAGTAAACTCAAGTCAAACTCCTTCAATACTGTATCAAACTCATATTTTCGGGTCTACTACTTCAGAATTTTCGACCCTACTGTAGACCTGTAACTTCAACCCTTCTGCAACTTCAAATGTTTGCATGTGTGAGCTAGAAACAAGAGAAAAATAGCCTTAGGTTCATTGCTAGGGTTTCTTCCTGCTTCACTAGGTTTTCTTTGCCATTCTTCAAGCATTTGTCACCTCTTTTCTTGCCTTCACACTTCCTTCTAATTACATATTGAACTCTTGCTTGGATGGATGCTCAATAGGATGAATGCACTTATATTTATAGTCTCTTCAAGGTGGTTGAATTCCTTCAATGAGGTTGACTTGTGTTCTCTTGGGGTCGATTTGGTGGAGGAGCCATACATGGCAATTTTGACTTAATTGCAAATTTCTATCTTGATATACAAAGCCCAAGAAGGGTATATTACATGATGACAAGGACTAAGACTCATGACACAAACCCTAGAAGCACTCAATGGGTGCTTTGACCTAGAAAAAAAATAGAGCATGAAACTGATGCTTATAAATAATTTTTCTTTTACAATAATTTTTATTTTTCTTTCTTTTGAAAAATACATTACATCATGACCCAAATACAATTATGAAGACTAGTACTAGTTAGATTTCTCAACACTTCCTCTTAACTATTGAGGTATTCATAATTGTTCAACTAGTAAAAGGTTGACCTTGATTTGAAATGTTCCAAGAAGAGTACGACAACATATACAATGCTAGGGATACCCTTAATGCCAAGATATCCTTCCAACAGGGACTAAGATGTCATCACGGAAATTGCCTTTATAGGTACCAATAGGCTACAACCCTAGTATCAATATAATAGGATATAGATACCACCTATGCCTCCATGCCTTGACACCAACCCTTACAGAGATCCATGTATCAACACTAAACTAGAGCTCCACAAGACCAAGATACCCTCACACACCAAGTTCCAAACATGACAACATGAGATCTCAATACTAACTAGGACAAGGTTTCCTCCTAAGTACCATCACATAGACAATTTTATGGTACTCACCTCTCCCTCTCAACCAAAACATAGATATCCAATTATGCAAACTTCTCGGGGAGAGATCAACAAATCAACTACTTGTTCATTATGACCCTGATCGCCTCCAATATATTGATTCTTATTATCGATATGCTAGCACAATCTCCAGGATCTTCAATTATTCTGATGTTCCTTAGGTTATTATAATATTCAAACACATTTCTATGGAAGCTTCTTTCTTCGACTTCTCCATCAACACCAAACTTGGTCTCACCACTTTCCAAAACATCCAATTCTTGTGCACAACTTCATCAATCATTTGTAGTGTTTTAGCCTTTCTCTGAGACAACTAAACACCTTTCCCATGCCCTTATACCATAATAAATGAAATAGTGCATGATACAAGCTCTAATCTAATAGCTCAATCCTATTTAAATCCACAAAATCATATTCAAAATACAAACTAGTCTATGAACACGAGATTTTTTTAGGGGAAAGAATGTAGATCTATATCAATTATATTAAATTGTAATAATATACAATTGTTACCTCGATATTTGTTGCCATACTCTTAGATCCAACACCTAAAACACTTCTTCGTACCCACAAGCTCAACCTATTGAACAAGCATGATCAATCAACATATGGTGGCAAGAAGGAAACAAAAACTCTAACCTAGGATCTAGTCACACTGTTGTTGATTCCCAACACTCAACAAGATATATAAAACTAGAGACCAAGGGATCTTGCTCCAATTTACTAGCATAAGGATGATTTTCTTGTGATGCCCTCTTCCTTGAGCTTGGCTCCTTATATAATATTTGAGGTTCTTGAAGATAACATTCATGGCATGTGAACTAAGAAATTACAAGTCATGCACAAGTTCCATGATTAATTATGAGCTTTGTCCAACCATTATGAGTATTTATTTTTTTTTAATGAAATTGTGATGAAATGATTATTTCTCTATAAAATAAGTACTAGCCTTTTTTTCTCTTTTCAATTTTAGAATTTCAACTTCATAACGTCTATTAGCTTCCCTGCAAATCCTATGGTGGAAAATACAAGTAGAAATAAGTCCCCTGTTGTATGATGTTATAATAGGATTTGATGGCCAAAACAGATTACAAATATACCTGATTACAAGTGGATTGAGGAGGAGAGTTGTATATTAGGAAACCAAGAGGTACTTGTAAATAAAAAACAACCAATCCTATATAGATCACCCAAGTTAGGCATACCCATGCTCAAATATATGAATAAGCATGGTTAGCAACACAAGACATTACATATCCATGAAATGAAATACAAGACCATGTCCATGAAAGAATAGACTGCGGATTCATGTTATTTAAAAGATCATAGCTCCATGAGAAAATACGTAATGGATATATGTCACAATATACATCACGAAGACATCTAAAATGAATGATAGTTCGCATGTGGTATTTAAAGAACTTATCAATAAGTTATATAATCTTGCACAACTCATGAAGGGTAACATCAATGTAGGATTCCCGCATCCCAAGGTCTTCTAGCCAAATTCATCAATTGGACAAATCTGCTTCATGTGAATGAATGAGTTGATGTGGAGCATGGTAGAAATAATTTGATTATTGGTCATTGATGAATACCATTAGTAGATGTGAGGGACCCATTAACAATGAAAATATACCCCAAGGTACATAATACAATCTAGATAATGTAAATAGAGGAACTAATGTTGAACACTTGTAAAATCAACCAATTAAGAGTCAATGATGTAAACCCATTATTGATTGTTTGGAAACCCACCATTGCTATTTGCAAGTTCCTACATACTATTTGGTTTCTATATCAACTTCCTAGATAATGATTTGATGTCAATAGGAAGATATCCATCAAAGGAAGGCCTTAATGTATCCCACTTTAATTAACATGAATTGATAACCAAGAGATTTTGTAAGGAGAGAAACCACCATGTACAAACTAACATAGTGATGGATGGAATGAAAGGTCAGCAATTTGTAAAGTGATTGACTCAAGTTCAACTTCCCTTGGACATATAGCATGACACAATGAGGGCTTGGGAAACACTAACTCAAAAGGATCACTGACCTAGTGCAACAACATAAGAGGCATAGAAGCACTATCCTCAGTGACCAAAATAACCATCTAGAGGAATAACTCATAATCATGGTATAGGTTCTAAGGAAAGATAAATTCCAATTGTAGACACAAATAAGTTCCATGTTCAAGGGTGACAATAGATAAAAATTGCCACTCAAATATAATAAATATCAAGACTCTTTCCCCACTTTTCTCTTTGATGTTTTTTTTTGTTCCTTTTCATTTTTTCTATGAATGCAAAAAAGAGCTAAAAGTAGGATATAGTGGAGAAAATGAAGGATCAATTGCATGCAACAACACTCCAAAGACATGGGATAAATGCAAAACAAATGCAAAAAAAGTTGTTAGTCAATTGATGTCCACTCATAGCCATTTTTGTTCGGAATAAATGGTTATAAACCAAAGAAAAATGGATGTACATGACATTATCAAGATTTGTTGCAATGGAAATAAGAATGATCAATCGAACAACAATATAGTAGAATGCACCAAGTTGCAAGTAGTCAATAAGAAAATGCAATCATAAAGCATCACATGTAATGGGAATCCCTTTAGGAAATTATGAGAGAAAATATTAAGAGAGAAGTATAAGTCATGGCAAAGCTAAATACATGCTCATAGGCCTATGGATAAATGTAACATGGGCATCAAATGGAAAAGAGGATGTTAAGTTGGATGTCCATGAAGGGTAGCCACTACCACACAAGTTACAACATGCAACCAAGGGGAGAGGCTAATTTCACAACTTGGCGGGGTTGAACCTAAGGCATAATGTTGGCACAAATGTTGGTTAATAATGTAAGATTAGAATGCAGGGAAAAATATATTGACATATGCTAGATTGAAACACATACCTCATGGTTCCATGACGATTGCTATAGAAAAATACCATATAAAATGTATCCAAAGTCATGTATACATTATCAACAACACTAGTCAAGAAGTTAATAAATTTAATATAAACTTCCAATAACAACTCATACTCTGTAATACAAAACATAAAATAGAAACCTTGAAAATAAAATACAGTACAAAGTTCCATGCAACCTTGCAACTTATACATAATATTTCTTCCTATAGAGCCCATTGCTAAGTTCAAGCCAAGGATTTCTTTTGTAGTCAATGAAATCACATGCCTCTATTGACAATACACAATTCACCATGTTAAGACCATGTCACAACAGGTTTAGATTCCATGCTCTTAACATATCATGATTTTCGTCATGAACTAGAACCAAGTTTCATTTATAAACAACTAGAGGACTAACACATTGATCATAGTGAGAATTGACACATTGTTGATAAGTCTAATGAGTTATCAAAAATCCTTGATAATTTCCATCGAGACATAAATATATGAGAAATTCATCTTTAATATGGATGAGAATGAAAATTTTGGAGGCACGCTCTAAAAAATAAATCTCAGACACAATCAATTCAAGTTTTGGCATTTCATTAGATGACTTAGAAAATGCATCCTAGAAGTATTTGAAAGGGGCACTATAAATTTTAAGCCTTTAGCAAGAAAAAGCAACTTCGATCAATGTGTGATGAAAAAGGCCAAGCTTCATAGAGGTGTCAATAGATAGATCATACAAAAGTTTCTCCAGATTTTCCTCCTCATACACATTGCATGTTAGAATGGGGTCTTGGTACCACTCAATAGGTTTACATGAAACAAGGTTTTTCATTTCAACTTCTAACTATCCCTATTTAGGAAGAAACATTGATTGATGATGCATATCCTCCCATGGTATCATCCATAGTCATGGCTTTGAGTATAGCATCACATGAAGGAAACTCAATATCCAAGAAATCATGTGAACTTGGAGGGTTTATTTCTCAAATGGGTAAAATGAATTGATCATATTACATATCGTGATGAAGATTTTGGTCAACATAATATTTTTATAATTAAATTAATTGATAAACAATCTCCACTCCACTCAATTGCATACTTCCTCCAAATGACTCTATCGCAAAATGGTGACGAACTATCTAAGGATTCTAATCGAATCTAAAACATCGAAAGGAATCAAGTGTTCAAACACAAGATCCACAATCATAACCAGAACATGAGGAAAAACCTTGTGATTCGATAATACCCAAACAGATTATACATACAAGATCCAGGTTTTAAGGATTTAATGATGGAACCAAAGTGGATGTACCCATCAAAGATGAATATTTAATCATGGCAACACTAATACTTCCATAAGTACTCAATGGAACCACTCATGAATGAAATATTTGTACCAACATTTGTTATATATTTTGGTGAATAATAGGCTAACTAATCATAGTAGAAAAAATTCCTTCATGAGGAAAGTAGAAGACCCTTAAGACTGATGACACTACAACCATCATTAAATAGGACGAACTACACCCTAACAAAATATTTTAATATAGAGGGTTTTCAACTACTTTAACTTAATCTGAAATAATTTTTCTACCTAACTCAACAAGAAATATGGAAATGACTCGATGAGGATCGAACACATGTCCATCGAATGATTTTAGCATGATGTTTGATTGAAAAATCTCTAAAGAATGTAAAGCTCTCCAACACGAAAAAAAGACATGTCACAAGTGGAGGATCCTTCATCCATAATGCATTCGAAGATGTTGGGACTACATGAAGTCACATGGATTTGGAAAGCAATATAGTGGTGAAGCCTAGGAAAACTCTACCCAATGTCAAATATAATTAAATGAGTATTCAAGGGATCAACTTTGTTGATTGCTACCAATAATACTTTACACTACATGGGACATCTTTAAAGGACTTTTAGGGTAGACATAGCACAAGGTGCATAGGCTAAATCCTCCTCAATATTATAATTATGGGTAGCCTAAGCATTGAGGTTGTGTGTATCCTTCATAAAACACCCTTGGGTGGCTGAAGCATCATATGAAATGATGGCTTTTCTATCTACAAGGGCCCACTAGGCTAGGATGAAGATGGGTAATTATCAGTAGGACCACTCTTAGAATTATGATAACCACGAGCTCCAATTTAAAGATTGAATCCTTCTTATACTTGTATTGTCCACCATAGCACTTATAAGGAAGTTATTGGATGTTATAAGGTTGAAATTACATAATTGAGTAATTTGTCATAATTATTTCATAAGGAAGTAATTATTTCTTACCATTTTATGAAATAATGATTATTTCATAATTGAGAAGAAAGTTCATAGTAAGTTGGGGGAAACTCATAATTGAACATGGAACTTGAGAAAAAATTCATTATAGGTTGGCAAAAATCTCATAATTCAGCATGAAACTTGTGCATGATTTGTAATTGCTTGGTTCACATTCCATGAAGTTTATCCATGACTTGTATCCACCTAATTCACATGCCATCAAGCCTAATTTCCCTTGGCCCTAGGTGTCCATATTTGTTCTCCTAGATCAATGAGAGGCCTATATAAAGAGACCCTTCAAAGGGGAGACATAGTTAACATCCTTATGCTCCTGAATTTCCTAGAAATACTTCACTGTAGTGTTTTGGTGAGCCTAATCATAGCCAATTGTTTCAAGGACAAAGAGAGAAGGTAACTAAGGAGGACTAACCTTTCACCAAGCTATATATGAAAACAAATGACATTTTCTCAATATTTGTTATATTATATTCCCCCCCAAATATTGTATTATCCATTGCACTTGATGATTGGATTTGAATGTGTTTACATGTTCTAGTTAAATCAATATTTTTTGCTAACAATTCCTTATCTAGAGACAATATGTTTCATGTTTTATTGGTTATGTGTGTAGGGTACGGGAATTGACCATGGGAGAAGGATCTCTAAAGTCAGAGTAAGGTATTTCATAGTTGGTTTAGTCAAAACCCACACATGCAAGAAAGGGTTGAAGTTATGTCAATTATCCCATTCATTGTTTCCATGAATATGGTTTAAATGGTGTAGAAGATATAAGGGAATATTATAGGTAATGTAGCATCATTTTCTAGTAGATCTATGGGTAATATATATGTAGAAACAACTCCTTTTCCAAGAGGAAATTGTATGTAAGCACTCCTTGATCACACATGTGTATCTTGGCATTCATGCCATTTCCCCTTGCCAAGGATTTCCATATGTTCCCCATATGGAGGTGGAGGGTTTGTTGCAACCATTTGTTGCTATTTTAGGGGAAAAGGAGTTCTTGGGACAACTAATTCTTTTGGGGATCCACAATGGGATATGTACTAGTGAATATCTTCCATTTGAGGACATTAGTGAGTGAGATCGTCTCCATTGTAAATCTTGCAAGGAAACTTCAAAATTTTCTTCTTTGTGCACTTCCCACATTAACATTTGGATTAGGGGAAATAGCTTGCCCAAGGTTAGAATTCCTTTTTCGATTTTCCTATTTTCTTTTTTACTTCTAGGTTTTTGGACATTCTTCCTATTAGTGGATTGTATAGAATGAGTGTAGAATGCTTGGGAAATAACTTAGGATTTTTGTGATGTTAGTGCAGTTGTGGGTGGATTAGTAGATATTGACATATAACACATTTTTTTGGTCAACAATCCAACAAATTCACGGGGCATGGAACCGATCCTGTCATTGACATTTGGTCTTGAGGCGGGTTTTGATTTCTTTATTGAGGCCTAGTAGCATGTAGGATTATATCATATAATGTGCTAAACCAAGAGTAAATCAAATCTAAATGTTGAGAATGTGGTCATTTGTCAATAGATATAGATATGGTAGATTCAAAGTTTCCAAGAAAGGTAACTTTGTATTTGAAAATGAACTTGGTGTATTAAATATGGAACTCATAGTATTGATGGAATCATAGACCTCCCAATGTTGCTACCCCTAGTGACAGTAGCAACACTGGTCGTTGAGCTAAACCCAAGATTACAATTCTAGCTAAATGGAAAATCATCATTAGGAATAACTGGACCACATATAAGTATACTAGAAATAGGTGGAAACCCACTCCTGGTAGTAAACTAAATCTTTTACCCTTCTTGAAAAAAAATCCAAATGTAGGAACTTGTGAGGAAATATTGGGCATACTAAATCTAGGTGGAATAACAGAAAGAAGGGATTTGATATGTGGCACTCCACAAATGGGAACACCTGATGTTTGAGGTATAGAAGATGACAGGTTACCCTACTTATTAGTGGAAAGGAGGTAGTAATTATGACTCCCCAATCAAATTAGGGGACGTGGGAATATGTACTTCCATATTGGGTAACCCACTAACACCTCACATCATGTGAGAGCTACTAGAAAATGACAAAGGGTCACTCATTAAAATAAGTAAGGGTTATAATACCTAGTCAAAGAAGGGTTGAATTGGGTGGAAGAATTTTGTTAATGACTTCTATCTCCATTTGTTAACTTTCCTCTGATTCTAATGTTTGAGTCTCGAATACTATTGTGTTGGTGTCATGACATTTTCCACTACTTGGTGGTTGGAAGTTCTTTTGTTTATGGAGTAATTAGTTGCTATCTATAAGAGCAGCAAGGAGGTTGGTCATCCATGGTGAAGGATGCGTTTTAACAAAAGAAAACAATAACCTAAGGCCAACTAGATATAAATAAACATGGAGCACACCCTAGCATACTTAGAAGCTTCAATAGACAAACCATTAGTAGTTAAAGGGGGTTTCTAAAAACCAATTTTGGATTATGAGAGCCCATGATTGGCTAGTGAAGGCGAAAGATACAATTATGGTAATATTCAGATAATAATCACCTAAGGTGAAAGTACCCTTGTGAATATGGACACCCTTTAGGAGATTTGAAATGGATATTATGCATCTACCTTAGGTATCACAAGTACTTCTCACATGTAGTAACTCATGCGATTCCCTAGGAAAAGCTAACAAGGTTATCACTTCACAATTGGTAACCATGGGAAATAGTCATGGGTTAAGATTATGTGTATGGATACGGAATATAAGACTAAGTCCTCATCCTAAAGCTCTAGAGAAAAGTGGGGTGACCTTGAGGACTCATCACCTAATTCCAAAACCCATGTACATGCATTAGTCCCATCAAACAAGTGAAGAGGGGAAATATGCTCCACTTGCTTAGTTTAACCATACTACTTGACACATGTATTAGATGTTCTTTCATGGCAAGTGCTCATTGATACTAATGGATTTAGCTCTCTTTAATTAACTCCTGTTTCAGTTTTGTGTGGCCTTGGATAATTTACTCTCTAATCCTACATTAAGGATCCCGGCCCTAGACTATTATGTGTTTTATAGAAAGAAAACAACTAGTTCATTTTAAATTTAATGCTTTTTTAGGGTCTGCTATTTACTCAAAGGTAGATAGTGGACTCGATGATGGTCTTGACTCTTTCTATCCAAAGAATTAAGCAAGGCACTAAATATGCACAAGAATGCAAATTCGTTTATGTTAGTGTCAATATCTGCGTACTTCCATCAGGGATCAAAATTCACTCTTTGTATTTTCATTTTAGGAGTCCCATACTGAAAAATTTTGCATCATCCCATTATGTCATGACAACCTGATCCACTGATGGTTGTTCTCTCTTCAGCTCTTCCCTCATAGACTATACTTGTTGATCCTTCTTTAGATTGTCTTCAATTATGTTTTTTTTTTTAATTAATCTATAGTTCATTTCATTAGGTCATAGGGTATGATTTCATTAGGTCTAGGGTTTCATCACCAAGGTCAAGAAATTTATTTCCAAATGTAAATAAAGGTCAGAAAGGATATGAGGATGAGCAATAAATCAAGCATGCTAGAAAAGTCATAGCCTAATGAAAATATTATCTTTTTAACTTAATGTAATTTTCACCTCAAAAACATGGTTTTGAGGTGAAAACAAAGTATTTTGAATTTATTTGTATTTCTTATGTAATTTTAAGTTTCTATATGTAATAATGGATCCCAGCTACACCTAAGCACCTCTCCTTGCTTCATGACAAAGAAACACTACAAAATAAATCGAGTCAAATTGAGCATTTAGCCACCTACAAAGACACAACAAGAAAAAGCATTAAAAACAGGGTTTTGAAGAAAGACAAGAAACATTAGAAAGTGGGTTTTTCAAAGTGAAAAATCAAAATGCACTCCTATTTAAGCTCTCATATTTCATTTTCAAAAGTCATTATGTTCATTTAGCGAGGAAGGAGTCCAAAAGTGAGAAGAAGAGGTGAATTGGAGTGAGTTTGGGCGAAAGAAGCTTGGCGCTGCACTTTGGAGACTTGGCGTTGCGCATCTGGAAGAGCTCTCAAGTGTAATTTTACACGGGCGCTGCACGTTGGGACCAGTGCTGCGCGTTGAGCAGGAAGGCTCCAAAACCCTCAAAATTTCAAAAAAATCTCCAAATTGCTCTCTCTTTCCCTTATTCCAAGTAAGTTAACCTCCCTTACTTCATTTTTGGTTTGGATATCAAAGTTATAAGTGCCATTCTCCATGTTAAAAATCAAACCCTAGTTTCACTCCATTCATCCTAAAAACCCTAAACTGCTCTATTTGTCCCCATCACTTATCATTAAAAACTAAAACCCCTCTCTACATCACTACATATCCCCTGATTATATCCTCTCATCCTAAAACCCCCCTCCCTCACTCTCATAATTTACATCTTACCCTTCATTTTCCAATTTACCTTAACACATCCCTTCATTCCTAAATCACTCCTACTCATTCCCTTTATCCCTTTCTAGGAGAGTGCAACCTTGGATCTTGCAAACATGGATAGAGAAGACCGAGACTATGAGGAGGAAAATACAAACAGTGATAGTTTAGCAGATAGAGCCAGGTAACCAAGAAAACCACATAAGGGAGGCGGGATCATCAAAGAGGAGCCATTAAACCTCAGGGAATTGTAGGCTTCTCAGTTGGTTGTGTCATGTTTTAGATATCTTGGATGCTATGAGTTTTATGAACAAGTAGAGGGAGTCCAATATCACCCAGAGCTCACCAGACTCTTTGTAGCTCATCTTCAAAACAACAAAGTAACTCTTGTTGGGGTAACTTTCACAGTTTCACCATCCATCATTTCAGATGCCACTAGGATTCCTAATGTTGGTGAGAAGTGGTATAAGGCCTGGGATCTTGATGAACACTATTATGAGCCTGACATTAAACCCCAGTATAGAAATTAGGTGAAGAGGCTTTTTTCTTTCAAGTTTCTTGAGAACAAGTATGTCCCCTTGATGAGAATCATCATCAAATATTTCACTTGTGAGGGTAGATTCTCTAGGTTGTACACTTATCACATCAGGCTCCTCATGCATTTTACCAAGGTGAAGATATTAAACCTCCCATACTTTTTGTTCAAGAATATTGAGAGGATGGCTCATTTTGTCCAGAAGAAGCGATACCTCTAGCAGATGAGCAACCTCTATCACTACTCCTTTATCAAAATCCTTGTTCTTCATCATCTCAATCTCCTCAACATCCCTTGGGAGACATTTATTGCTCATGACATATTCAAGGGTCCTCAAATTCCTCCACCAGTGTCTCAAGAAGCAGGGGGACCTTCTAGTCAAGTGAAAATGGGTGAGGAGGCCAAGGAGACAAGAACTGCTGAGGTGCCAATTTACTTGACCTATCAGAGGGGCACAAGGAGATTATTTGCAACAGCTAGGCAGGTGTTTGCTCCATGGGATGTGGAAGGGGCCTTTCCTTCTTCATCGACACAACAGGTACAAGTACAACAGCTGCATAAAGGGAAGGAAAAGGTGCAGGAGGAAGACCTTGATGATGAGGAGGAAAGAGACTTTGATCTAGCAGAGCATGATGAGTTTGAGCGGCATGATACTCAAACCATTGATTTAGAGACTCAAGATCAAGAAACAAACAAAGACATCATCATACGGGAAAGGGAAGCTCAAGTGCAAGCTTTGGCGAACAATTTGGAGAGGGTCAAATATGTCATCGCATATTTGAAGCAACAAAACAAGCAATTGAGTGACAAACAAGTCCTCATGGAGCTAGAAATGCTCAAGATGAAATGACAAAGTGGCAAAGAGGCACAAGTTACTTTGATCCCTATTGAGGAGGAAATTGAAAATGATAGGGAGACTTGGCTTGAGAGAGTCAACTTGCACGTTAAGAAGCTACTACAGAAGGCAAACAGAGATAATCAAATGATCAGACACATGGCCTATCATTATAGGACCCGAAACAAGATTTACAATGTGAGGGTCAAGAGAATGAAAGTTAAGCAAAGGTAAGCCTTGAAAGGCAAGAAAGAGGAGGATAGTCTTACAATGCTAGCTGAAGCCTCCTTGGCTCAACAAAGCACATGATTGTTACACAAAAATATCGTCACCATGATTATTTGCAGTCAGTATGTGTCTATCATCACTTATACTAGCCTCCTAAGCAAGTCTTAGACCTTAGCTCTTCATGTCAAGCTTTGCAAATGAGAGAAAGACATTGAAAATCAATATTACTCTGGTTTTGCACTTTCTCCTACTTTTACCTGTGGACCCGCACCCTTTGTTCATATTACCTGCGTACCTGCACGCTCTGTCTGTAAAGGGGTGGGTGTGTATCCCTGTAAAAGTAAAAAAGGCGCAAGTTTATCCTAAAAAACTCACTTTTGGGTTAATTCTAGATGTTTCTAGAAGGATTTTGACATGGATTGTTCGCTCCAAGGTGGTTCATGCATCCCAAAATAGAAGGAGCTAATCCCTTGATAGGAGGAGCTATCCCTCTAAAGGAGGGCTTTATCCCTTTGAAGGAGGACCTAGTAACTTCCCTCCATTGCACTATAAATTAGGGCATTGGGTCAGTTGCTGGAGAGGTTAGAAGCTGAACATTTTGAGGGTAAATGCTGATGGAATTGGGACTTCCTAGT
>APFE031515393.1:222294-248961 GCA_000404065.3 Pinus taeda
CTTGTGGTCCCTTACATGATATGGGTTAACCACCTTATTTATTACTATGGCCCATCCCATTATTACATTATTACCTTGGGTACCTCCCTTGGTACCCCATATTACCCCCCCAGGTATATAACAATCCTAGAGCTTTCTGAATCTGCATCCACTACTCTCAGTTCATCATTATTCCCATTAATCTCTTAAGTTCATTCCCAACTTCAGTTTATACCTACCCTTCCCCTTCAACCTATCATATCCTATTAAACACCTATTACCCCTACTTCCCCATCAACCACTCCATTAAACCCTAGTGGTCCAACCGTTGTTTCAAATCCACCTCGAGTCATGGCTGCCCAGGTATGCACCCCTTGTTTTACCTCATAATCTTGGTGATATGCCCACTGACTACCAAAGTAAAATACCTCTATTTGATGCTACTCAAAACATTACATCTTAGCAACATGTTGATAGAATAAATGACTTCTTTGATCTTCATGAGGTAGAGGTAGAAAATGTGACTATGATATTGTTTGTTCAAAGCTTCAGAGGTGAAGTTTGAAAATGGTTCAGAGCTTTACCCGCAACCTCTATCACTACTTTGCCAGTCCTGTATAGGCAATTCCTGGGTCGGTGGGAGGTAAAGAAAAACCCTCTCCAAATTTTGTTTGAGTATGAAAATATCAAAAGGAATGTTGGTGAAAGTGTGCAAGGTTATTGTGTGAGGTTTAATGCAGTATATAATGCTATTTCGGCCAACATTAAACCACCAATGGGGTTAGCCTTGCTCAAGTTTCCAGACGGTTTCGATGCTGATATGGAATATCAGTTACGGGAACATGATCCCACCACACTAGAAGACATGCAGAAGAACGTTGTAAATGTAGAAGCAAATCTACTGTCCAAAAGAGCAAGAATGAGATCTAAAAAGAGAGTGACCATAAAAGAGGAAGCATCTTCTTCAAATACTAAGATGAATACCTTGATCCGAAAAGTGGAGAAGATGGTTGACCGATTGACCATTACCGATAGACCTGAACCACCAATCAGGAATCCAAATTTTAGAGGACAACAACAACCCCAATTTTGGATTAAGCAGAGTGAACAAAAGGCCCCGGACCAACAAGCACAACAACAATAGATCATAACTCCTTTATAGCAGAGTTATGTTCAAGGAATGGAAGAAGAAGATGACGATGATCCGGTAATTGAAGCAAACCATTTCTTCATTGTTGATGGTATGCCCATTTTTTTGACGGAAGATGAAGAATATGCAAAGGTTCTAGACACCCAAAGGGATGAGGATTACATATTAGCAAATGATGCAGTTTTGGATGCTAAGTCCGATGATTATCAGCGCAATTATATGAACACTTTGACAGCACAACAAAAGCAGTATTCTTTGGGGAGCAGAGATGTGCCAATCAATCCCATTTAGAAAAGAAAAGATCTGCAATCAAAGAATGACACCTCAAACATTCAGAAGAAAGGTAAAGAGCATGTTGATCCATATTCCAACAAAGTACCATCAACAAATAACATTGCAAACGAGAAGAATAATCAGCAAAGTGCAGTGAAAGAGCAAGTAGAAAAGAAGGATCTTACTATCAAAGAGGTAGAAAAAGTTTCATCCTTTAATTTAGAAAATGAAATTGCTAAATTAAAAGTGTCCATTCCTTTGACTGAGCTGGTAAAGAATAGCAATTATAAACACCAGGTGTCTAGAATTTTGAAAATAGACCCTTTGTCATATATGGTAAATGTCGAAGATGATCATCCTGAAATCATTTTTGGTCCAGCCATAGAAGGTCAGTCTGAAGATAGTGAAGTTTCTCCCTTTTATCTGAGTCTTAGATTGCATGAGTACATTCTCCATAATGCCATGTTTGATTCTAGAGCTTCTCATAATTTGATGCCTAAAGCCATTATGGAGAAGTTGGGCCTGGATATTACCTGGAAATACCATGATTTCTACTCCTTTGACTCCAGTAGAGTTCGTTGCATTGGTATTATCAAAGATTTAGTAGTGTCTTTAGATCAAATCCCAGCCAAAAATGTTTTGATGGATGTAGTTGTTGCTGATATTCCACCCGATTCAGTATGCTCTTGTCTAGATCGTGGGGTGCCAAAATCAAGGGCACTTTACAACTTGACTTCTCTTATGCTACCATTCCCATTTTTGGTCAGTTGAGAAAGTTATATCAGGAGAAGAAAATGAAATATATGATCACCAACAAAAAGAAGCCACTCAATCATCCAATAAACATTGTACATACTGGTTTAGAATCATTTATTTTGTACTCTGATAGCACATTAAATGATGTAAATATTCAGATTGTAGAAGTAGATAGTGTGCCAGAGATTTCAAAGAATTTTAGGGAAGTCCTTAATCAGGGAAAAAAAAAAAAAACAATTTCTTCTGAGCAGTCCACATACCAACAACAAAAGGTCAGTGAAGAGCAGAAAAATGAAGTGATCAGTCAAGGTAAGGTAGAGAAGGAAGCAAAATTTCAGCATTTAGAAGACAAAACAAGCCTTTGGAGCATGGATTTTGATGGTCTCATGGGTAAGGACAGTGCCAGTATAGGAATTTAGATTCATAGCCCTACTTTTCAACCCACCAATGTCCCAAGTAATGTTAGAGTATGTTCTTACAAGTTGGCTTTTTATTGCTTTAACAATGAATCAGAGTATAAGGCTTTGATTACAACTCTTAAAATTTTGAAGAAATTGAATGCAAAAAGGATTTTTGTCTATGGTGATTCAGAGCTGGTGATCAAACAAGTAAAGGGAGAGTATCAAGCAAAGCATCCGCGAATGAGAGCCTACAGAAATGTAGTCCTAGATATTTTGAGAGTGTTTCTTGAATATACTTTGATGGTGGTATCCCAGACTCAAAACATTATTGTAGATTCACTCGCCACTGCTGCAAGCAATTTGAAGATCCCAATGAACTCCAATAATAAGTTTGAAATTCATGTCAAACACCAGCTTGTTGTTCTAGATAATTTAAGGTATTGGCAAGTGTTTTGGGATGATAATGAAATCAATGCCTTTTTGCAGAATGAACGAAAGTTCAAGGATGCTTCCATTGATGATGATTGTGATACCGATGAACAAGAGATTGAGGTGAATTAGATGGAAGTATTACAACTCAAGGATAGCATTATTCCTAGAGGTCTCATACCTTTAGAGGAGCTTTTTTATCAAGATGATGTTGTAAGAAAGCCTGAGCTTGGTGCCTACCGATAAAGGAGTTGAGGATGTCAATCTTGGAACAGATGACAAGCACAGGCTTGTAAAGTTATCAAAAGCATTGTCTCCTAAGGTAAAGGCCTAGTATGTTAAATTACTTTTTGAATTTTTTGATGTGTTTGTGTGGGATTATTCAGATTTGAAGGTGTATGACAAAGATATAATTCAACATACTATTCCTCTCAAGCTGGATCAAAAGCATTTTAGATAGAAGATGAGAAGGATTAATCCAAAGCTGCTGCCATCCATAAAAAAGGAGGTAAACAGATTTTTCAAAGTTGGTATCATTGTTCCAATCAGATCTTCTAATTGGATTTCGAATTTGGCCTTGGTACGAAAGAAGACTGGAGAAATAATGTTGTGCATAGATTTCGGAACCTCAACAAAGTATCCTTAAAGGATAACTATCCACTTCCAAAGATGGACCATATTCTACAAAAAGTAGTTGGAGCATCATGGATGTCACTACTCAATGGTTACTCAGGTTATTATCAGATCTTGGTGCATGAAAAAGACCAAGACAAAACTATCGTCACAACATCTTGGGGAACTTTTCAGTATGCCAAAATGCCATTCATATTTAAGAATGCCGGAGCCACTTTTCAATGAGCGATGAACATCGCTTTTTCTAATGAGAAGGATGTTTTCTTAGTTGTTTATTTATATGATTTGACGATATTCTCTAGTTCTGATGATGAACACTTACACCACTTAAGGATTGTATTTCAGAGATGTAGAAAGTTCGAGATTTCTCTCAACCCCAAGAAAAGTCTTTTTGCCATGGATGAGGGTAAACGCCTTGGTCATATCATTTCTAAAGATAGTATCCACATTGATCCTTCAAGGGTGGAGGCAATTCAGCATATAGATTTTCCACGCAACAAAAAAGAGATTTAGGCTTTCAATGGTAAGATGAACTTCTTACACAGATTTATACCCAATTTGGCAGAACATTTACATGAAATGACTAATATGTTGAAAAAGGACAGCATTATGAAATGAACTGAGGATGCCATGAAGTCATTCAATTTGGTAGAGTTTGCTTTGACCACAGCCCCAGTCTTGATTAGTCCTAATTACACTCAAGATTTCATTATATTTTCATTTGCATACAAGCACACCATGGTTGCAGTATTGATGCAAAAGAGGGATCAGATTGAGAAACCCATTGTTTTTTTCAGTAGGACTATTCGAGATGCTGCCTTGCAGTATAATATCATTGAGAAACAAGTGTTGGCTCTCATGAAAGCATCAAAGGATTTTAGAGTGTACATTCTGCATTCACATACCATAGCATATGTTCCTAATGCAACAGTGAAAGATGTTCTAATGCAAACTGATCTAGAGGGAAGAAGAGGTAAGTGGATAGCAGCAATGTTGGAATATGATCTGGATATTAAACCCACTAAACTGATCAAGGGACAAGGCTTAGCAAAACTTATGGTAAAATCAAATTTGCATGCTTTGGACATAAATCTTATTGCAACAATGTCGGAGGATGAGGATGATGGCTCGCTCATTCAAGTTTCAGAAATGTTTCTTCAATCACCGTGGTATTATGATATAGTTTATATTCTTCAACATTTTTTGCCACCTCCTGGAATGTCAAGGAGAAAAGGTAGATCACTAAAACTCAAATCAGCTAAATTTTGCATTTTAAATAGTGCTTTTAATTGTAAATATCTGGGAGGGGTTCTTCTTAATTGTTTGGTTGAAGACGAAGCTCAACAGGTGATGCATGATTTTCATAAAGGTGATTGTGGCAGTCATTTGTTTTGGAAAACAACAGCTAACAAAGTGTTGCGAGTAGGATATTATTGGCCGACTTTATTTTCATATTTGTATAAGACAGTGATGAGTTGCTGTGAATGCCAAGTTTTTCAAGGAAAAAGGAAGATGCTTCCTCTTCCTTTGAAACTAGTTGAAGTAAATGCACCCTTCTAGCAGTGGGGACTTGATTTCATAAGGGAAATCCATCCTATATCATCAGCACAACATCGATGGATCTTGACAGCTACCAATTACTTCACCAAGTGGATTGAGGCCATTCTGACAAGGCAGGCCACGGATGCGATAATTATTCAATTTTTAGAATCTAATATCTTGTCTCGTTTTGTTTGCCCTCACAAGATCATGACAAATAATGCAGCGACATTTAAGTCCAAGAAGATGGTGGAGTTCTGCAACATGTACAACATTACATTGGGTCATTCCACAACATACTACCCGCAGGGCAATGGATTGGCCGAGTCATCAAATAAGTCCTTGATGAATATAATCAAGAAAATGTTGGAGGCAAATAAGAAGAATTGGCATTGAAAGCTTGTTAATGCCTTGTGGACCGACATAGTGAGCAACAAGAAATCCATAGCTATGTCACCTTTTGAGTTGGTTTATGGTACTGATACAATATTTCCTACGTCAGTTGCAGTCCCAGTCATGAGATTACTACAGGAAGCTGGCAGCGAAGAGGATGATATTCGGTGAAGAATTAATCAAATGATTCACCTTCAACAAACAAGGGAAGAGGTTTCCCAAAACACTTTCAGATTGCAAAAGATAAAGAAGGTCTATGACCACAAAACCAAAGCATAAAAGTTTCAGCTAGAGGATGTGGTGCTGCGGTGGGATGCACAAAATGAGGACAAAGGAAAGCATGCTAAGTTTGACAACCTATGGAAAGGACCATATAAGATCTCAACATACAAAGGAAAGAATGTTTTTCTTCTCAAGGAGATGGATGGTCAGGATTGTTCAGGAGGGCCAATGAATGGTAGGCTCCTGAAGCACTACTACTTTTGAGGTGGTTCCCTAAAATTATGTCACTTCCATTGCATATACCATTTTCGTTTCCCTTGCAAGTTTTCAAGTACACTGTCATTTGAGCTTGAGGCCTGAAGTGAAGGCTATAAATTTTAAATGATTAGTGCCAAGTCTGAGTTGGTTTATAGTCAAGTTTTGAGTCAGTTTGGTTGAGAGTCAGTGTTTAGTTGTATTGAGTCATTTTCCATTTTTTTTGGGGTTTTGACCGTATTTCCCAATGGATGAGGCACTTGGTCTACGATGTTCTTAACACCTCCAAGGAGGTGGCATCCCCAATAAGGCCAATGTTAGTGTCAGTATCTGCATACTTCCATCAGGGATCAAAATTCACTCTTTGTATTTTCATTTTAGGAGTCCCATACTGAAAATTTTTGCATCATCCCATTAGGTCATGACAGCTTGATCCACTGATGGTTGTTCTCTCTTCAGATCTTCCCTCATAGACTATACTTGCTGATCCTTCTTTAGATTGTCTTCAGTTATGTTTTTTTTTAATTAATCTGTAGTTCATTTCATTAGGTCATAGGGTATGATTTCATTAGGTTTAGGGTTTCATCACCAAGGTCAAGAAATTTATTTCCAAATGTAAATAAAGGCCAGCAAGGATATGAGGATGATCAATAAATCAAGCACGATGGCTTGAAAGTCATAGCCTACTAAAAATATTATCTTTTTAACTTAATGTAATTTTCACCTCAAAAACATGGTTTTGAGGTGAAAATGCAGTATTTTGAATTTATTTGTATTTCTTATGTAATTCTAAGTTTCTATATGTAATAATGGATCCTAGTTGCACCTAAGCACCTCTCCTTTCTGCATAACAAAGAAACACTACAGAAGAAATCGAGTCAGATTGAGAATTTATCCACCTGCAAAGACACAACAAGAAAAGGCATTAAAAACAGGGTTTTGAAGAAAGACAAGAAACGTTAGAAAGTGGGTTTTTCAAAGTGAAAAATCAAAATGCACTCCTATTTAAGCTCTCATATTTCATTTTCAAAAATCATTATGTTCATTTAGCAAGGAAGGAGTCCAAAAGTGAGAAGAAGAGGCGAATTTGAGTGAGTTTGGGAGAAAGAAGCTTGGCGCTGCGCGTCTGGGCAAAGGCGTTGCGCATTGAGCAGGAAGGCTCCAAAACCCTCAAAACTTCAAAAAAATATCCAAATTGCTCTCTCTTTCCTTTATTCCATGTAATTTAACCTCCCTTACTTCATTTTTGGTTTGCATATCAAAGTTATAAGCACCATTCTCCATGTTAAAAATCAAACCCTAGTTTCACTCCATTCATCCTAAAAACCCTAGACCCCTCTATTTGTCCCCATCGCTTATAATTAGAAACTAAAACCCCTCTCTACATCACTACATATCCCCTCATTATATCCTCTAATCCTAAAACCCCCCTCCCTCACTCTCATAATTCACATCTTACCCTTCATTTTCCAGTTTACCTTAACACATCCCTTCATTCCTAAATCACTCATACGCATTCCCTTTATCCCTTTCTAGGAGAGTGCAACCTTGGATCTTGCAAACATGGATAGAGAAGACCGGGACTATGAGGATGAAAGTACAGACAATGATACTTCAATAGATAGGTCCAGGCAACCAAGAAAACCACATAAGGGAGGCAAGATCATCAGAGAGGAGCCAATAAACCTCAGGGAATTGCAGGCTTCTTAGTTGGCCGTGCCATGTTTTAGATATCTTAGCTGCTATGAGTTTTGTGAACAAGTAGAGAGAGTCCAATATCACCCAGAGCTCACTAGACACTTTGTAGGTCATCTTTAAAACATCAAAGTAACTCTTGCTAGGGTAACTTTCACAGTTTCACCATCCATTATTTCAGATGCCACTAGGATTCCTAATGTTGGTGAGAAGTGGTATAAGGCCCAGTATCTTGATGAACACTATTATGAGCCTTACATTAAACCCTAGTACAGAAATAAGGTGAAGAGGCTTTTTCATTTCAAGTTTCTTGAGAAAAAATATGTCCCCTTGATGAGAATCATCATCAAATATTTCACTTGTGAGGGCAGATTCTCCAGGCTGTACACTTATCACATCAGGCTCCTTACGCATTTTACCAGGGCGAAGATGTTAAACCTTCCGTAATTTTTGTTCAAGAATATTGAGAAGATGGCTCATTTTGTCCAGAAGAAGCCATACCCCCAGTAGATGAGCAACTTCTATCACTACTCCCTGATCAAAATCCTTGTTCTTCATCATCTCAGTCTCCTCAACATCCCTTGGGAGACATTTATTGCTCATGATATATTTAGGGGTCCTAAAATTCCTCCACCAATGTCTTAAGAAGTAGGGGGACCTTCTAGTCAAGTGAAATTGGGTGAGGAGGCCAAGGAGACAAGAATTGTTGAGGTTCCAGTTTACTTGACCTATCAGAGGGGCACAAGGAGATTATTTGCAGCATCTAGGCAAGTGTTTTCTCCACGGGACGTGGAAGGGGCCTTGCCTTCTTCATCGACATAGTAGGTACAGGTACAAGAGCTGCATAAAGGGAAGGAAAAGGTGCAGGAGGAAGACCTTGATGATGAGGAGGAAAGAGACTTTGATCTAGCAGAGCATGATGAGTTTGAGCATCATGATACTCAGACCCTTGATTTAGAGACTCAGGATCAAGAAACCACTAAAGACATCATCATACGGAAAGGGAAGCTCAAGTGAAAGCTTTGGCGGGAAATTTGGAGAGGGCCAAATATGTCATCGCATATTTGGAGCAAGAAAACAAGCAATTGAGTGACAAACAAGTCCTCATGGAGCTAGAAATGCTCAAGATGAAACGACAAAGTGACAAAGAGGCACAAGTTATTTTGACCCCTATTGAGCAGGAAATTGAAAATGATAGGGATAATTGGCTTGAGAGAGTCAACTTTCACCTTGAGAAGCTACTATGGATGGCCAACAGAGATAATCAGATGATCAGACACATGGCCTATCATTATAGGACCCGAAACAAGATTTGCAATATGAGGGTCAAGAGAATGAAAGCTAAGCTAAGGTGGGCCTTGAAAGGCAAGAAAGAGGAGGATAGACTTCTAATGTTGGATTAAGCCTCCTTGGCTCAACAAAGCACATGAAAGTGAGGCTTCACACAAATTTTGGGGAAATTTTGAGCAAATCTTAACATTTGCAATTTTTGGAAATTTGACACACAAAAAATGGCCTAGACGTGCACCGCCATTGGCTCTGAGCTTTTCCTAGGGGAACCCAATGGACATATGGCTTGCATTTTTGGATTCAGGGCAGTGAGGACATGCACCCTAGTAAGTTTCAAAGTTTTTGGAGTAGAACAGGGCCACCAAAAGGTCAAAAAACATCCTAAAAATGACCTTTCTGCCACTTTTTGGACACACAAAAGCAGTCTTGGAAGAGTCAAGTTTTGAGGGGTGAAATGAGCTCAAATGCAGAAATTCTAGGTGTTCTGGATAATATACTTGAATACCTTTCCAATGAGCTATCGTGGGCTCAATTTGGATGCCTGGAAGGCCTTCAAAAGGGACCTGAAAGTGGCTCTGCGCGTAGAGCGAATTTTGCTCAGGATGCCTATTTTTCTAGTTTTTGACTATGATCATGTATTCTCTCTCATGGTGGATGATTTACTATTGTAAATGATGTCATGGCTTGTAAATATGATGGCTAAAAAGTTTCATAGGGTAGATTCATTGCTTTAGGAGTTAGTTTGAAGTCAAATGAATCAGTTTTTCACTTTTAGAGGCAAGTTGTTGATGATGCATATATTCCTGTTCCTTGTTTAGTATGAGTTAGATCAGCTCTTCATCTTAGGGATTCGACCCCTAAAGATGGGAGGAGGTAGAATTCTTGTCTATATCTTCTTCTTTTTTTCTCTTTGTGAGAGGTTGGACTCAGTTGGATGCTCAGAGCTTGATTGTACATCATTGTAAGCAGTTTGGCAAGGAGATTAATAAGATTTGCAACTGTTTTTATGGGATCCCTGTGGTATGGAGTTTTAGTATAGTTTATTATTTTGTGATCATTCATTTACATGTTTTATGTATGCCATCATTCATTTCATTGCTTCTAGTTGAATGTTTTCAAGTTTTATAGGTAGAATCCATTGTATCAGTGCCCTGCCTTGGGAAATCAATCAACATTTCATGTTTTCTACTGTTTAAGAAGGATCCATGATTGTCACATGTCCTTATTAGCTCCTCATCAGTGTTAAGCACCTCACATCATCATGCCTAAAGTGCTAAATCCTATTCCTACCTTGCCCCATAGAACACCCTGCATTTCTGACCTAATTTCCCAGACCTAAACTGCCCAACTCCTCCTGATCCGGCAAAACACCAACAAAATTCAATAAAAACCTTCGAGCTACTATACCTAGCCTAAAATCCTTTACTTGATCTAGTCATCTTGAATGAGATCCTTGTGGAGAGAGCCCTCTCCTGACCTAGTAGGGCTAGCTACTAGGGTAAGCATGGTTTGTGGTTACCCCAGAATTGCCTCCCTTCAGCCTGAGTTCAAATCTAGGTGATAACAATTTCCTTTTAATGAATTATAACTATAGAAGGGAGAAAGAGGTTTTTTTTTCACAAATTGAAACAACCAATGTTTGCACAAATGAAATTTTCCATATCAAATTCCTCAGGAAATTGTAAATCTCAATCCAATTTCACCGATGCATTTTCATAAGAAATCACAAATGCAAAGGAAAAATAGAAAAAAATAAAATGATGATTTTTATTATTTTTTCTTACAAATGATCCTAAAGCAATTGATAACAAACAAAATCAAGTAAATCCTACTCAATGCAGATCTTAACCTCTTATATAAGGGAAAAAACCAACTAAAAATGTGTGGAAAAGGAAAATAAATGCATATTTGAGCAGTACAAAACTAAATGCCCCTTGCATCGAGGCAATGAGTGTGTAGATGCACTTCTTGTGAAGACAAGGGGCATGCACAAACTTTGCTTGTGAGGGAAAAGTGTGTACATGTCCTGTAGAAGGGAAAAAAAATCATAATCAATTTTAAGTCAACAATAAATCCACTTCATGGACTTTGATTTAGAACATATTTTTAACTTGGTTATTTTTTTTGGAGAGAAAGTAGTTCTATTGTGGTTTCTTTAGATTATGAACATAACGTTTTAGAAATTGACTAGAATCTCTAGGTACTAGAGTTTCCAATTCTATTGAAGAGAAATTTGTTGATGAACAAACAAATCCCCTCATTGGATAGATCTAGTTCCAATGATGATGCTCCACCTAGTTACCTACACAATAATCAACAAAGAAACACCTTTTTCATGCCTTTATAACATCACAATGAAATATCATATGATACAAGGTCTAATATAACATCTCAAGCCTATTTATATCCACAAAATCATATTCAAGATACAAACTAGACCTATGAAGATAAGAGATTTTTTAGGGAGGAAATGTTAGAAATTAAATAATAGAGCAATGGAACACATAAAATATTGCGGAAACATAAATAGAAAAACACATAAAACAAGAGAGGCACATATTTGTGTGGTTTACACGATTTGGGCGACATCTATGGAGAAACATCTAGTCCTTTCTTTTATATTATCCAACAAATTGAAGAAATACAACCTACCGCAAATCCATTATAAATACCTCTTTGCTCTCACATAGTGTCCTCTCTTCTTCTCACACAAAATAATACCCCTTTTAATACAATTCCCTCATATAAACCTAGGGCTTCCTTCTAGGGAAAAAATCCCTAAACTAACATAACTTCTACCATCATATCTTTCACCTAATGAACGAGTTAGATTAACTATGAAATTAAAATATTTTACAAGGAAAATTTTCTGTAATTTTTTGCTGGGGTTAGGTGGCTAGCAATCCCCACCCCCCACCATGAGGGACTGGGATCCAACCATGCCTAAAAAAAAAACCTCTAAACAATCAAGAAGATAATCAAGCTCCACACCAAACAAGAAAGACTTTAGATATATATTAAATAAATGAGATTACAAAAATAGAGTATTGTTACCTTGAGATTTATTGTCGTACTCCTAGATCCAAGATTTAGAACCATTATCTTTAGCTATAAGGTCAACCTATAGAACAATCATAATTGATCATTGTGTCATGGTAAGAAAGCAATGAAATCTCTCACGTAGTTTCTACTCACACTAGTGGTTATGTCCAACACTTGACAATCTATATCAAATGCAAGATAAGGGATGTTGCTCCAATGTACAAGCATAAGGGTAGTTTTTTCTTATGATGCTCTCTTCCCTTACCTTGTCTCCTTATTATAGAATCTTTGGTAAGATTGAAGATAAGATTCATGGCATGTGGAGTAATCAATTACAAGTGATGCAAAGTTCCATGCTTAATTATGAACTTTTCCCAACCCACTATGAGATTTATTCAAAATTATTCCTAAATTATGAGATTATTTCTCAATTATTAAATAATTATTATTTCGTAGTTATGAAATTATGATAAAAATAATTTCTCATGAGAAAATTATGAGCCTTTCGTACAATTATGTAATTTCAACATCATAATATCTAATAGCTCCCGTGCAAAACCCATGGTGGAAAATACAAGTATCACACTATGAGGGTTAGATTCACTTGTATAAGGTGACAAAGGTATGCTTATTTATGGTGGGATAAGTTTCGATTGGGTAGGGATTATGTAGGAAAAATGAATATTAAAAGCTAGAAGGTAGTGGGAGTAATGTTGAGAATAAAATTCTCGCTTGTATATTACACTTCAAATATTTGAAAAATATTGTAAGTTTGAACCAAGTGAAGATGATTATGAAGGAGTATTGTTTTCGTTGCTACAAACCCCCTCCAAAATTTTTCTTATGCTTTGATTTTGGAGCCTCCCTTCAGCCATAAGAACTATCATTTTAACTTGTGTCAATTTTTCTTCGTGTTTTACTAAGTGCTGCAACGACTTATTCTCTCATGTTAGGCTTGTGATGTCTTAACTGTGCTTCCTTTGTAACAACTACTGGGAACTCCTCAATGACAATCAATCCTTATCGACAATAGCTGCAAAACTTCTGAAGATAGACAAAGCACCTCTTGTAAACAAAATCTAAGTCTTGCCTTGACAGACACTGATTTCTTGCCTTTGTTTAAAGAATTTCATAATCCTCTATCACAGTGAACTCTCACAACCCTTGCCAGAGTGAAATGTTCAATCCCTTGAGTCAGGCAACTACACAATCAATTGTGAAAACAAATTGTGCAACCCTATGTGGTAGTAAACTGTGCAATCCACTAAAAAAGCAAACTCTGCAACTCCTGGTCTCAATGAACTATGCAGTCCCTTGATCTAGTGAATTCCACAGTTCTTGAAGTTAACCAATTGCACACTCCTAGAAAATAGGAAGTGTGCACTTCTAATTAGCAATGTGGCACATGTTTCTAATTTCATTATCTGACATGTGTTAGTTAACTAACAATCGCTCCTTGATTTTAGGAATGTGTGTTCGAAACTCTAAACCTTATCTCGTGAATGCTCACCTATATAAGAAAGGAATCATAGAGCTCATTCTCACACTCATATTTGGATCTCTATTCATTCCAGTGAGCACAAGGAGCTTTGAATTCCATTTGCGTTGTTTTTCCGGGTAAGTTTCCCAACTGTCGTTTTTTTCCACTTTTGCTTTCGCAAGTGTTGTTTTGTCATGTTTTTCTTATAACAAGTGTCCTTTCTACTATTATTAGCTTCTACAAGTGTCATTTTAGTCTTTTGTGCTTCTTTTCAAGTGTCACAACACATTTCTTGTCTTTTTTCCTAGTAATTATTGTTGTTGGGTGTATTTATACATGCATGCCATTTTCCTTTCATTATCTTGCTTGCTTGATGTGAGTAACTTGTTTGTATGAATCTCCTGTTGATCCACATCCTTCTTCTCTTCAGTTAGCATATTTGGAGCTTTCCCTTATGTTAGAGAAAATTGCATAATCTTCATAGTCTTCTTCCCTCCATAACTCTGCACTGCATAATTTCATCTAGCAACAACTCCCTCTTTCCATATGCAACTACACAATGCGAAATCATTGGGTCCCCCCAGCTATGCATTACGCAATCATAGTTAGCAAAGAATCCTCCTTGTCCTCTGAAACTGTGCATTGCACAGTAATGGCATCTCTCTCCAGCAGTGACTGCACATTATGCAATCATAGTCAACAAAGAAGCCTCCTTGTCCTCTAAAACTCTGCATAACACAGTCAAGGCCTCTCTATCCAGCAATAATTGTGCATTGTGCAGATCTAGTCTTTAATCAAGCCCCCTTGCAATTAGAAACTACACAATCCTCCTTCCAAAGTTGCACAGTGTGCATTTACAGTGACTAGTGACGTCACTCTACCTCACTTGTGCTCCAACACTATGCAATACCTCTTCTTAGTGACTGCCTTTGACATGTGAATTGTTAGATTATTTGATCTCTTTCAAAACTAAATTGTAGTTTCCATGAGTGCATCTCGTTCACCAGGTACTACAAATCCAGGACACATCAATCTTTCATCTTCCACTCGCATTAATCCTCCAAAGAAGGGATCATCTAAGGAGGTTACAGAATGCAGTACTGAAGATGCCATCGACAGTACCTTGACAGTTCCTGTCTTGTCAGACACTCAATGCTTTATTGACAAAGACTCTACTATCACATGGCTCACTATCAAAGATGTATTCAATTCAAAGGAGTTTACAAAAGATATTGAAGATAGGGAAGTCTATGAGAATATTCAGAAGTCAAGGTTACACGAAGTTGCTTGCTGGTATCCAGTGCTTCCTTGCGCTAATGTCATCAAGTGGATATTGCAATGTCTAGACACTAAGAACATGGTGCTCAACAATGACAGTGAGAAACAACTTGCCTCATACCAGTCACATGGCTTTCACTTATATTACAACTTTTTCAAGCCTGACCAACACTTGGATTCTCAATTTTATGCAACTTGGAGTTATTTGGACACCAGAGAAATGATCAAGTTATGGTGGTGGGAACAAGTTAATTTTCGTGAGAAGCCCAATAGTACTTACAAGACTAAGTCTCTCATAATAGTTTACCAATACTTGATGGTTATGTGTTGCTGGATCTATGGACAGAAGGATACTTAATCCTTTGTCGAAAGGTGGATCTTCATGTTATATATGCTTGTCATAGAAGGCAAAGTATTCAATTGGTCACACCTATTATCCCAGTAGCTGAGAGTTAATTTGAACAAGGTGAAAGAACCACCTAAGGGAAAGCAACCACCATTTTACGAGTTTGACTACTTATTGGTTGGTATTTGTGCTCGCCATGAATTCCCAGGTCTAGAAAGGAGGTTGACTTTGAGGGAGCTCCCTATCAATGTTTATTGCAAAGTATTCTCATAGTATAGTTACAAATGGGTATATGATAAACTTGTTGAGCACTTCTTCATGGTTATATATCGGAATAAGCTCCTTATATTTCCCATGTGTTGTAAAATATGGAGACTTCTAGATTAGAAATTATTTGCCTTATCATGATAATTGCTTGTGATGTTATTTGGCTATTTATTACTTTTTTCGATCTGTTCATCAAGAAATTACCAAAATAATGAAGATCACAAAGAGTTAGAGTACACAAGATATAGACTCCAAGTTATGGCAAAACCCCTCCAAGGGGAAAACCAAAAAAAATGCTTCTCTTCTTCTTTAGAATCTGCTTACAAAAGAGACTTCCAAGAACCAAAGACCTAAGACAATAAGCCCTCCAAGCCCCAAGCCAACCCCTAACAAGACATTCCTTGAGAAAACTTCAAGTACTTCGATACTGCTACACTATTACTGCAATTTTGACCCCTGCAACATAATTTCGCCACCCTGCAAATGCTACATAATGTTTTCTTCTTGCAATTGGCGACTTCACAAACCTTGGTAAGAAAAGGTAAAAGTTTACTTGAAATTTTTTGACTTCTACTCTTCTTCATCACCCTCCCAATGACTCTTCTTCTCCTTCACTATTGTAGATCGAACTTGCTTGAGATGAGTGTCTAAATGAGTTCAATCTCCCTTGTATTTATAGCCTTTCTCAAGGGTTGAATATCCCTCCTTTAGGATGACTTGATCTTGCTGTCAAACCAACTTGGTCTTGGGTTTATCCATGGAATTTTCTCAACAAAATAAATATCTTTGTTCATTACAACGAGTCCAAATAATACTATGGCACATGACCAATATTATTCTTTATCCTTGAAAGACATAGAAGATTTAAAATCATGAAGAACATGCTTTTGACTCAAACTTGAGTATGAAACCCATACTCCAAAAATAAAATATAATTTATTTTTCTTTCTCTTTCTTTCCTTATAAAGAATATACAGTGTCATGAATATAATGACGACCGAGCCTAGTTACAATTTTTAACACTCCCTCTTAACTAGGTAGGTATTCATGGTACAAGGAATTTCAATCTTGAAACATTCTCATAAGAAGAGTCGGATTGATAAGCCATCCTCTTTTCAAACATCTTTATCATAACCACCACTATCCCTTAAGGCCTTAACTGGACAAGCTCATCTTCAATTATGAGAATTGTGTTGGGAGGCTTTATGTGAGCTACCACACTTCCTCTCAAGGCACATACCCCATCCAGATGTCTTTAAGGCATGTCCTTTTAGGACTATTCTTATATTGGATTCCCAAACTTGGATCCTCAAAGAGCATCAGTCAACAACTTCTTTCCCTGGATTCCACCATCCATAATAAGTTCCAATCTACATGCTTAGCCAATCCTCTAGACTCCATTCTTTATTTATGGCCTTCACTAAGACTTATGACTATTAGTCCTAGTTTAGTTCTTAACCCATAAATATAAGAGTTATCCGATATCACTCCCTCTCAATCATGGAAGAGATATCCACCAAACAAATCTTACCTCTTAGGTACTCAAGCTTCTTGTTTGGTAACACTTGACTCAATATGTTTGCTACCTGTTCATTTCTAGGTAGATAGTGAAACTCCACGACCTCATCTCACAACAAGCTTCTGATGTAGTGGTACTCGTTTATATGCTTCGTCTTCACGTGAAAAATTTGGTCTTTCGTTAATCTTATGCAGCTCTGATTATCACAATGTATCTATGTAGGGCTAAGTGGTCCTTCAAACAAGTCTAATAGTAACTTCTTGAGCCAAATTACTTCCCGATAGACCTCGCTTGTAGCAACATATTCAACTTCATCACTACTCAAAGCAATTGTATCTTGTTTTCTACTCATCCACGAGGCCATGGAAGATCCTAGGCTGAAGCATCCACTTGTTGTGATTTTTCCACCTATCTCACTGCCACCCGAATTTGAATTCGTATATCCCATGAGTTGGACTTCATTACCAGAGTACCAGAGGTAGTGATATACAGTTC
This sequence comes from Pinus taeda, assembly GCA_000404065.3. Classification (NCBI taxonomy): domain Eukaryota; kingdom Viridiplantae; phylum Streptophyta; class Pinopsida; order Pinales; family Pinaceae; genus Pinus; species Pinus taeda. The sequence goes on from APFE031515393.1 coordinate 239,737, forward strand.
CATGTAAATACATTTGGATGTTGGTTACAATCTAGTGATCATGTTTTGGCTCCATATGAAACTGACCTAGGATATTTACTGCAAAACAAATGTTCGGTCTAGTATTTACTAGATGCATCAAGGACCTAGTCAGTTATTTGTAGTAGGTATGATCCATTGGACTAGATTATGAACTCCCCAACTTCTTTAAATTGGTAATCATAGGAGCCATCATAGGCTTGCAATCCATCACGCTATACTTTTGAAGCATCTTGATTACATACTTAACTTGACCAAGATATATCTCTCTTGGCTTCTGCCATACCTCTAGTTCCAAATAATAGTGCATAATCCCAAGATCCTTCATATCGAATTATGTTGTTAACTGGTTCTTGCATTCCTGAATCCAATGCTCTACACCTATGACTAGTAGATCATCCACATACAAGAGTTATGATATTTGACTCATCCTAGACCACCCTGATATATAGGTTAGGATCTACAATACTCTTAACAAAATGAAGTCTCAATAGATATGCATCCATCCTTGCATACCAATCTCTAGGTGCTTTCTTTAAGCCATATAGAGCTTTCTTCAATCTGCATACATGAGTCTCCTTCTGATTTATTTCAAATCCTTAAGGTTGATCAATGTAAAACTCCTCATCCATGGTCCCATTAAAGAAAATTGTCTTGGCATCCATTTGATGGATGTTCCATCCCAAAGTAGCAACCATTGAAACAAGTGACCTTGTTGTTGTATACGTAGTTGTGGGAGCAAAGGTTTCCTCATAATCAATTCCTTCCTTTCACGAGAAGTGTCTTGCTACACACCTTGCTTTTTATTTGTCTATGCTCCCATTTTTAGCGTGCTTTATCTTGTAAATCCACTTTGAAGTGACTGTAGACTTGTAACTTGGCCCAGGGAGAATTTCCCAGATATCATTTTTCTTTATGGGTTGGTATTCTTCCAACATAACATTCCTCCATTCTTGATGTTGAGCTGCATATTAATAGGAGGAAGGTTTTGCTTCAATAATATTTTTCATGTATGCAACATACCCAAAATACCTCTTTGGTCTCTTACTTTCTGTGGATGTCGTTGATACTTTATGCCCTTTTGTCTCTTGAAGAGTAGTTTTCAGCCAATTATTTGTTGTATAGGCTCACAAGGGCCTTCAACATCTTTTTGAGCAGGTCTTGGTTCTTGACCATCATTCTTCCTAGAGATATCTTCAAATATAGGTATATCTTCTTCATCAGAGTCAATCAGAACATCCCTTGATTTCTTGTAAGCTATGCTTTCATCAAATATGACATCCCTGCTTACTTCAATTGGATGATCCTCCTTGATATGGATTCTATATCCTTTTGATGAAGCATTATATCCCACAAAGATGCCATCAGATTGGTTGGATCTAGCTTCTTCCTCTTGTCCTTGGGTATATCAATATACATAGGACACCCAAATATTCGAAGGTGATCCACACTTTTCTTCTTTCCTATAAATGCTTCTTTCAGAGTCATGTTGTTGAGAATCATGTGAGCACTTTGATTCTGTAAGTAGATAGTTATCATGCATGCCTCTGCCCATAGGAATTGAGGGAGATCTTTATAATGTAGCAGAAACCTAACACATTCTTCAATAGTATGGTTCTTTCTTTCTCCCACGCCATTCTGTTCAGGATTATAGGGAACAATGAGCCCCCTCTTGATTTATGCTTCCTTGCATAAGGCTATTAACTCTTTTGGAGGTGTACTCTCCACCATTGTCTGGCCTTAGAATTTTGATCTTTCTCTCGGTTTCTTCAGTATTCTTGAACTCCTAAATTTTTTTGAATACCTTATCCTTGTTCTTGAGAAGGTATAACCAAGTATTCTTTGAGTAATCATCAATGAATATTACATAATATTGATTCCCACCAAGAGACTTTACTGCCATAGGTCCACATACATTCGAGTGTATGAGATCTAAAATTTCCTTAGATTTGGTGTCACTACTTCCAAATGGTTTCTTTACATTATTTCCTAGAGCACATCCCTTACAAATACCTTCATGACATTCTTTTGTTTTGGGGATGCCATTAACCATTTGACTCAAAGATGACAATATATTATAATCAAGGTGCCCATACCTTCTATGCCATAGTTCAGAAGGACTCACTTCTAGGTGAACTAAGGATTGAGCTAAGGGACTATAGAGTCTATACAATGTCCCTTCACAAATCCCAACCACCCTTGCTTCATTAATGCTAGAGCTTTTGCCCCAAACCAAAACCTTGCCATCAACAAAATCAACTCTATCACGCTTATCCTCTAGACAAGAAATAGAAAGTAAGTTTTTCTTCAAACTTGGAACACATGATGAATGCTTCCACCTAACTTGAGATCCAATGATGTAGATCCAATGCCTTTCATTAGATAGCTCTTGTTATATCCAAGTTTGATATAGTGAGTTTAGTTTCCCTTAGATTGGGTTTAGAGTTGACTGCATTCTCCCATCATATGTTTAGAGGTTCCATTTTCAATAGCCCATATATTCTTATCCTTGAACGTGTCAGATAAATCAGAGAACAAGATTCCATCTGTTACTTCCTTTGCCAGCTTGGAGATGATCTTCAATAGATAGTTCTTGATAGATGTAGTGATATTTCCAAGAGCTATAAAACCCTTCCTTATAACCCCAGCTAATATGTGATCTTCAGTCTCCTTCTTGCACCTTAACTCTGGTACCATGTTGGAAAATACGAAGACTTGTAGATTAGAACTTATTTTCCTTATCATAATAATTACTTGTGATGTTATTTGGTTCTTTATTACTTTTTTGGGATCTGTTCATCAAGAAACTACCAAGATAATAAATATCACAGAGAGACAGAGTGCACAAGATATAGGCTCCAAGCGAGGGAAAAACACCTCCAAGGGGAAAACCCAAAAAAATGCTTCTCTTGTTCTTTATAATATGCTTACAAAAGAGACTTCCAAGAACTGAAGACCTAAGACAATAAACCTTCCAAGCCCCAAACCATGCCCTTGCAAGATCTTCCTTGAGACAACTTCCAATAATTTGATATTGCTACACTACTACTACAACTTTGACCCTTGCAACAAAATTTTGACGCCACAAGTTTTCCCCCCTGAAACTACTACAAAATTTCATCCTCTTGCAACTGACAACTTCACAAACCCTAGCGAGACAAGATAAAATTTTCCTTGTAAAAATTTCGACTTCTGCTCTCCTTCTTAATCTTCCCAGCCTTCACTATTGCAGATCAAACTTGCTTTGAGATGAGTGTCCAAAATAGGTTGAGCTCCCTTGTATTTATAACCTTTCTTGAGGGTTGAATACCCATCGTTTAGGTTGATTTGATCTTGCTCTTGGGATGACTTGGTATTGGCCTTATCCATGGATTTTTATTGACAAAATAAATATTTCTCTTCATTACAATGAGTCCAAATGGGACTATGACACATGACCAATATGATTCTTTATCCTAGAAAGATCTAGAAGACCTAAAATCACAAAGAACATGCTTTTGAATCAAAGTTGAGTATGAAACCCATACTCCAAAAATAAATATAATTTCTTTATCTTTATCTTTCTTTATTTATAAATAATATACAATGTCATGAATATAATGAAGACATAACCTAGTTACAATTTTCAACACTGCAAGGCTAGGAAAGTAGTGGTAGAGATAGCAGATTGGTTTACCTCGCCTCTGGGCACATACTTCAGAGTGTTTGGTTATTAGAAGCCTCCACATATTTTGTTGAGGTATGTGACTGATAATGTGGTCATGTAGGAGGTTGCTTATCATCTTAGCAAATGTCTATCTCAGTTACTCCAAAAAAAGAAGAAGGCACCTTGGCCTTCCTTCCCTCTGCAAGTGGGATCCTATGAGGTCAAAATCTTAAAGGATGCGAAGCAAAAGTTGAAGAAATTGTCCGCCTTAAGTTTGGTGAGATGATATTTCATATATATGATCCCAGGGGAGAATGTAAAATATATTGTTCCAAGTTACATTTTTCATGGGCTTACAAGTCTCATTGTCGAAAAGAGGAAGAACAGGTAAATAATTGTTACAATGCTTCTCGACTACATGCACCAGGCAGTGATGCAGGCCCTTCTAGTGTAGTTCATGAGCAGAATGATTTCCAGGAAGGGAATCAATAGGAAGTGCTCACTCCAGTCACCATTGCTAAGTACAAGAGGAAAGTTGTGCATAATCATGTAGCATAGCAGAGATGAAAGTTCAAAGTATATCTTGTTATTCCAAGAGCATCCATGTTATGAAACCAACTTACAAAAAGATAGAAACGATAGATCAATGACTTAAAAATCAGCCTCTTCGAGGGGCCAACCTCCTTTACATTACAAAAATGAACAATTCTAGGATGATACAAATGACAAGACCTCCTTTCGATATATAACAGTCTAAGGGGCCCCAATACAATCAGAGCCTACATAACAATAATATTGTAGGGGCACAACAATAACAATAGTGGGCTTCTATGGGGCATACTAATAACAACATGGGGACTATATGGGCACAATAATACAATAAGGGGGTTACACTAATAACAATAAGGGGTTACACTAGTATTATAGGGACCTAACATGCCCCTCTCCTTCAAAAAGCATTGTCCTCAATGCTTGAGTAGTTCTAGATGCTTCTGTATAAAATTATCATCCTCCCATGTGAAATATTCAACGGGTAAGTTCTTCCATTTGATGAGATACTCTAAAATTGATCAATTTCGTAGTTGTCAATTTCTTGTTTTTGTGACTCCTTTCGGTTCCAATATGATTTTTCCTTCCTCGTCAAGTTTTGGAAATATTGTTTGAATTGGGATCTTCTCACCTATAACCTTCTTTAAGCATGAAACATGGAAAACTGGGTGCACTCTGGAAGATGTAGGAAGCTCCAATTTGTATGCGATAATACCAATCTTTTGTAACACCTTGTACGGACCATAATACTTTGGTGATAATTTATTATCCTTCTTAGCTTGCTTGAGGGACATTTGTTTGTATGGTTGTATTCGTAGAAATACCTAGTCACCTACATCAAAACATCTTTCGCTACGATGTTGATCTGCCTGTTGTTTCATTCTATTCTGTGCCAAAGTGAGGTTATCCTTTAAGAGTTTGAGAACTTGATGTTGATGCTCGATGTGTCTTCCACTGCTTGAACCTTAGAATTTTCTTTTAAAGATGATGTGATGGATGGTGGATGATATCCATAAAGTGCCATAAATGGGGTCATTTTTGCTGCATTATGAAAGGAAATGTTATACCACCATTCAGCTAGAGGCAACCACTTGACCCAAAATGTTTGTTTATCAGATGCAAAGAAACGAAGATATCCTTCCAAACATTTGTTCACTATCTCAGTTTGCCAATTATATTGAGGATGATAAGATGAGCCATGAGCTAACTGAGTACCCAAATATTCCACCTCTTATACTCGAAAGAAACATTTCAAGCTTTTTGCATATAATTGTTTCTTCTCCAATAGTTTGAGCACCCTGTCAACATGTTGGACATGATCCTTCCAAGACTTGTTGTAGGTAAGTATATCATAAAAAAATACTAACACAAATTTTCTAAGGAAGGGTTTGAAAATGGAATTCATCAAACCTTGAAATGTAGAAGGTGCATTGGTAAGGCCAAAAGGCATGAACACAAAATCATAATGACCTTCATGAGTTCTAAATGTTATTTTTGGAATGTCTTCAGTCTTCATTATGATTTGATGACATCCTGAATGAAGATCCCACTTAGTGAAGTAAATTGCTCCATGTAATTCATCCGATAATTCATAAATGGGAAATTTATCTTTAATAGTAAGCTTGTTGAGCTCCCTATAATCAGGACACATGCGCCATGATCCATCCCTCTTGTGTACCAATATCGCTGGAGCATAGAAAGAACTTTGACTAGGTTGAATTATACCAACGGTTGGCTTAAGGGGGCCTGACCTAGGTTCAACGTGAGTTAGCCAAACAAATCCCTACACTACTGGCCCTTTCGGCATCAGCCCGCGGAGCGTGGACTGAAGTCTCACCTGAAGTAGTATGGGGGGATGTTGGAACCAAGTTTCCACACCCTTGAGATGGATGTGATTTCAGTTTATTCCGACTATCCCTGCCTTCGCGCAGGTTTCTTAGCCCTCTATTCCACCCTCCAGTACCTTTGCAAAAGGGTTGAATTGGTTTTCGCGTAGCCCTAACCTGCCGTTTAGGGACTTTCGCTCTGCTATGGCAGCGAACTGCGATATCTCCCAAACTAGGCTAAGTGTTTTACTTATCTTATTAACTGATCTTAGTTAGCTTCGCGTAAACAGATGTTCTTACTTGCGTTCACTTAACCAACACATTTACATACATTCGCGCATCATATAAGCATTATAAGTGAAATTCATACCCAACATAACAAGATGCATAAACAAGAAATAAAAACACAGAAATTGTAGAATACTTATCTTTATTGATAATTCCAGATGATTATAGACTCGACCTTCCCTGCGCACTCAGCTGCAGGGGTCCGTGCACTCCACTGCGGACTTCTACCTTAGGCCTCTGTGCACTCAGCTACAAAGTCTCTAGCTACACTACAACCCAAGACTTAGACTTCTTGCTCTAAGGCTATAACTCTCTTTGTCGTATTGTTCCTGTGTCTCTTCTTTTAAACTACTTAGAGCTTAGCTCTATTTATACAATCCCATGGTCCGCGGACCATGGGTAGATCTTTTACAACTGATATTACATTTCCAAAATAAAGGTAGACAACCCTATGACTCTTTAACACCTACACACTCCGTGACCATAAAATGCAGAGTCTTTACACTTGGATTACAAAATTTGGCCAAAATATGGGCTTTTAGCCCCAAAACTGCCCTTGGGGGTGTTAGAGTCGGTCTTGAGCCCTCCATCAGCGATCAAAACTCTTTGCATTTTTCATAGGTAGGTGTCTCATCAGTGTCAATTTTTACATCCCGTTAGGCATGCCATAACCCTGATGGAGGACCTGATGTGTTTATACCCCTCTTGGCATTGCTGGTTTAAGTCATTTAAGTCATTAAAGCTCTTTCAAGCTTGTCTTGTCTTCTCTTGAGGTCAATTTCCTAGGTCTAGGGTTTTGGTCAAAAATGTTACAAGGTCATGTGTTTGAAAGTCAATGAGTGCTCAGTAAGCCAGGGGATGATTGTAAGTTGTTTTCTTTTTTATAACATACTTCACTTGGATTAAAAACCTGTTTTTTTAAAGCCCCGGTCATTTTTCATTATTTGTAAAAGTGTGTGAAATTTCGAAGTCTCAATGAACAAAATGCAACCGCTGGTTCCCCTTGCCAGGGTCCCTCAGATGATCTACCTGCAAAAAGAATCAAGCAAAAGCATTAAATCAGTCAATTTCAGGACAAAAGGAAACCAAAAATACAACAGCATGTAAAGTTTAAAAGTGTCATGAAAAAACATTAGAAAGTGGGTTTGGGCATGAAATTTTTTCAAATGAAACCTATAAAGGCCCAAACTCCCTCCTTGCACTCTCACTGTGTATTCATAACCCTTGCAAGAGAGATTGGGCGAACTTCCAAGTGAATTGAGGCGAAATCGGGCTCAGGACAGGTGCGCGACTGGTCAAGATAGGTGCGCGACTTGTTGGGAGGTGCGCGACCTGTCAAAGGGTCTCACACAGAGGAATTTTGCAACGGGCGCGACACGTCAAGAGGGGCGCGACTTGTTGGGCGTGCTGCGCGACCTATCAAACTGTCTTCCCCCAACTCATTTCAGAATTGCTCAAGCCTCCTTTAATTCATCAAATCGCTTGAGGTAGGCCCTTCAAAATTGTGAATGGCTGCTAGTTAGTTGGGAAACATCATGAATGTGATTGTAATGATCAAGTTGTGGAAGAAGAAAGACTCCATATGGCTGTTTATAAATTTGTAAAAGGTGCTAGGGTTTATTGATGTTTCATTGTTTCCCCTTGTTCTCATTCTCTTCATTCCTATTTCATTTTCCCTATGTTTCCATGTAAATTTCCCTTTTAAATTTGCAAGGAAAATAAACCCTACCCCTTTCCCTTTAAAAATAAAAAATATAAACCCTACCCCTCTCCCAAAAGCATCAAATAACAAAACACTCAAACCCTCATCTTGCCGCACCATATGCATGAGTAACCGCAAGAAATTGTTGGTGAATATGTAGAGAATTTTGTAAATTTTCCCTATTTTCCCCTGTTAATGAATGTATGTATATTCCCATATGTTTACTTTATATACATGTATTCCCATATGCAATGATTTTTGCAAATGATATTCCAATATTCCTGATTATAAATATGTATTCCTATTTGCCATATTGTTTGCATATTTTCCTTAAATTCCCTGTTATGTTCCTATATTCCTAATTCCTTGTAAAAAGATCCCTCCCCTAACATTTCCCTCATGTCCTTGTCCCCTTGAAACAGCATAAAATTCAGCACTTTTACAGGCAGAAACAACAGTCCAGTTTGTCCACTTTGCTCCTAAACTATGTCAGAAACCGAAACTTATGAGCAAAGTGAAGACCAATCAGCAGCTGTAGAAATTGAGGAACAGAGGCAGCCTCGTAGGGGTGGTAAGGGTGGACATCATAAGCGAGAGGAGCCCACCTCTTTGATAGAGTTACAAGCTTGTCCTTTGGCAGTATCATGTTTCCAGTACATGTCTTGCTACGAATTTTGTGAGAGGATCTCTCGGATTCAGCACCACCGAGAGTTGGCCCACCTTTTTGTCTTACACTTGCATGATGGACAGGTCAACCTTGCAGGGGTAAACTTTATATTGACACCCGAGGTAATCTCACAGGCTACATGGATACCTAATGTTGGTGAGGTGTGGAATAAGTGCAAGTTTTTAGATTTTGTTTTCTTTGAGCCTTATGAACGGCCACCATTCATGAGACATATGGCAGGTGTGTTTCCATTCAGGTTTCTCAGAAGCGAGTATGCTCCCATGGTGAAACTCATTATGCATTATTTTACTTGTGAGGGCAGATTTTCACTGGTGTACTCATATCACATTCGCCTCTTGATGCATTTCACCCGAGTGAGGATGATGAACATCCCAGTTTTCTTCTTTCGGAACATTCAGAAGATGGTGCCCACGTTGCAGAGGAAGACCCTGGCACAGCAGTACAGGAGCCTTTACCATCATGGTTTGATTCAACTAGTAGTATTGCATCAGTTGACTCAGCAGGGCAT
>APFE031515393.1:250302-267242 GCA_000404065.3 Pinus taeda
TATTGGTCATCTCATCTATTGGAGATTTTACGAGATAGACCGGAGAGAGCCTTCTCCTGCCCCATAGGGCTAGCTACGAGGCTAAATGGTTTGATGTAGCCTTGAGGTTTACCTTTCTCAGCCTGAGGTGAAATTTCAAGCGCTAACAGGGGGATCCCACGCCCAACAAGCCCCCAACATAAACATTGCGACTCGCCCTCGAGTCACTCTGCAAGCGTGAAGATCTTAGCACGAAGACCTCCCAGCTCCATTTGGATGACCACAACCTCGACAATGCACTGAGCGGATGACTACTCGAATTCTTCCACTCTCTGCCTGGTGACTACCACTGAATTGCTACCCTGAATCTTCTGCTGAGTTGCATGTAGTGTCACGATCTTTCCTTCAATGGAAGTTGTGATCGTATATGCTTCGTCTATCCATGGATGTAGGCGCGCTTTTAGGACTGCTTCTTTGTGCCGAGTGGCATCCACCTGTTCCTTAAGTGCCTTTGCCTCCTACATCCATGCGAGTTGATAAGCCTAGGTATTGCAGCAAGAATGTTGCAACTCCCAGGGCTACCAACTTTACTTATCAACCCAGGATTCGTACAAACTTGGAGGTGACAATGCTCTATGCATAAGTAAAAGTGATGGTACTGCCTGTTGTCACTGCCCATCTGGCAAGAGACCCCAAGGGTTCCAAGCCAAAATTCTATAGGGTCAGAAGAAGCTTAACCCTTTGATGGAAGAAGAGAAAATCTATCCTAAGGGAGAGCTACTTCTACTGCAGTATTGAAGAAAACAACATTAAATGCTAAACCATACCATAACCTAACTAACTATCCAAACAACTATTCTAAGAAGAATTGCTAAATTAACACTAATATAATGCTGCTACCTATGTTTATGAGGTAAAGAGCATCAAAACTAGACTAAGGTATAAGCAAAGGAAACTAAGCTAAATTGGTTTTCAAGCGAAAAAACAGTCGGAGGATGAAATCAGTGAAAGGAGGATGTGAGGGAGCAACAGTGCATAAGAACCGTTGGATCAGTCGGGTGAAAGGCAAATGAACGATAGAGATCAGATCACAGGAGGTTACGTAGATCGATGGGCAAAAAGGGTTAACTAACAGGATGAACGGTGGAGATCGTATCTCGAGGGATTAAGTGAGTGGATGGATGAACAAGGTTAATAGGAGATGAATGGCTGAGATCTAATCACGTTGGTGAAGTCAAGAGATGGATGGATGAGGCTAACAGGAGCGATGAACGACTGAGATCTTATTGCATGGGTGAAGTCAAGAGATGGAGAACGGAGATCGTATCGTGGGGAAAAGAAACATGTAGAAATGATGGAGTGGGTTTCTAAGGTGGTAAGTAGTTTCTTATGCGCCCTCAAGGCCGTAAGCTATATCTTAAATTTTCATGCGATTAGCCTTACTGCATGACACGTAGCACAAGAAAACCACTTTTCTCGTGTGCTCTCGGGCGGATAACGTTTGTGCATTAATCCGCGCGAGATTGCACGATAGTCATTGGATCAGGCAGGGTTGATCAACGTGGATATTGTCCAAGCTAGTCGGTGATCTGGTGAAGCGATAGCCATCGGACCAGGTGAGGCAGATCAACGGTGGGGTTTTAAAGTGCATAAAGTGATTGGGTGATGCGATAGTCATCGGATCAAGAGACAGATCGCCGGTGGAGATTAAAGTTCATAAAGCAAGTGGCAGACTCCACGCGAGGCAGCAGTTGGAGAAAATAGTGGATTGGATGGTGATTGTGAAGGTTTGTTGGTTATCTGACGGTGAGGAAGCGATGTAGGAGGAATGTGTTGAAGGTGGTTTCAAATGAAAATGATAGAGAAAACCATTGAAGGTGAACAAAAACTACATCAATAGAGAACTCCATAGCTCAGGCGAGAACCATAAGCCTGTGTTTTTGGGGCTGCTGAAGAGTCCCTTCCTCAAGTCATGGTTCTAGAGGGAGGAGATGAGGCTGAGACACCTGTGCACAGCCTGATAGTGATCTTTTTCCTCTAACTATCCTGTGAACTGAAAGAAGGCATAAATGGAAGTAAACTAGAGAAAATGCAGCTACTGAAGCAACTGAAGAGAAAAACCATGAATAATCTATGATATGTTGTTGTAATGAAAGTGAAACTACTTAAGCAAATAAATAGTGAAAACAAAAATCTATGCTACTTAAGCAAATGAACAATGAAAACCAAGAATGTATGCTAGCATAACAGTACAATAAAGAGGAGCTTTGGCTGCTTGGGTGGGGCCCTAACCCAAGAGCTTCAAGCCTCTGAGTTAACTCGGAGTTGGCTTAAACATAACTCATTCTCATTATGAAAACCATGGATTACATAGCAAACTGTCACAAGTCTTTGTAGCTTAGAAATAAAACAGAGTTTTACAATAGAAGTCTGAATCCTTCTGAGGTCCTAAGCCTCTCTATTTATGCATTTGAAGTCTCTAATGACCTTTTTTCATTAGGGAGGCTTGGCCTATAACTCAAGAAAAACTAATTTCTGTCCTTTTCACTTGCTCGACTGTCTTCTAGTGATGGTTGTTTACACTCCGAGCTAATGGAGGAAATGGAGCGGTCATAAATGAGGAGGATTTACCTCCTATAGTTACTCTCCCTTGTCCCATTCGAGTTTTGATTGAGCTCTTTGCCATAGTTCCTTGCATTTATCCTTTTATCCTTTATCTTTGCCTAGTTCCTTGCATTCATCCTTTATTCCTGCATTACATGCACATTAGACCACAAAGCAAAATATCCAACTCTAACTCATCTCATAAACAAAATATAATCAAAAGTATGCAATAAGTTGTGAGAATAGTTGGTTTGACTAAGCTAGGAGGTGAATTAAGGCCAATTAAGGCCCATATAATTACTCAATGATGAGGCTCATCATCACCCCCCTACTTAAAATGTTGCTCATTATCTGAGCAACTTAGTCAATGTCCATGTCCTTCATGGCTCTGGTAGCCTCTTTGACATCCCATGCTTCTGCTGTGGTCTCTTCTTCTTGTTCATAGAAGCCTTCTTTCCCTTCTACTTCTTCCCACTGCCTCTTTTCCTCTTCTTGTTTTCTCCCTTCTAGTATCCCTAAGAGTAGTGGTAGAGTGAGTTTTAGGCCTATCCAATTGAAATTCAACCTTTGCATTGATTGCTTATACATAGGTGTCCTGTTGAGTACCTCTCTCAACCTTTTAGGGGAGTGATATTCTCTGATCTTCAAGTTGTGTGGCAGTGTGTTCCATCTCCTTTAGTAGGCATGTGTATTATCATCTCTTAGCAGCCTAAACATATCCTCAAAATGTTAAATTTCTTTCTCTTAGGCAACAAGATATCGTGGTGCCAGCTGAGGATCATTTATAATTAGATTATGGGTGCTGATTAGGGCCATGTGATTTGATTGTTCAGCTTTGATGAAAAAAAGGTTTAATTTGCTCTCTGGCCAATATTCTTTTCATCTCTGCAGCCCTTTACTTCTCATGGTTTATCGATGATGCCAAATCCATTAATTGTAGATCTCCTAGCTCTACATTAGGATCCCAAATATTCATGTATGTGAGGGCCATGTTATGCAAGTAAAACTCAACCATTTTGGCCCTATCCTCTAGTGTACTTTGATCACAAAGATCAATAAACTGTCCGTAGTCTTGAAATGGCATGGTGCTCCTTTATGCTAGTGTTTTAATATGAAATTGCAGCTATTGTTCTTTGAGGTAAAGAACATAGGATTTAGATGGCATCCTACATTGGATGGCCTCCAAGGAGAGGCTGGCCATATATGCTAGTTGGTCTTTCTTTTTCCTGCAACCGTCCTCTCTGTTTTTCTTATATTCTTCCTTTTGTTGTTCTTTCACATCTCCATTAGTTTATTCCTCTGTTTTAGCATCATCCTTGTGTTTCGGCATATCCCTCTGTATTAGTTTCTTCTTCATCCATCTCATCCCGTTGAGCTCTATATCTTCTTCTTGTTTTGCCTTCTCCTCATGGACAGAAGGAATAGTATTATAGATGAGGGTTTTGATGTCATCCTCTACTGGTAAGTCTTTGAAGACTACCCATTTTATAGGGATCCTGAGGTTTTGGAGGGCATCCTCAATGAGGATCCTGATCAAACCATGGTGAGCCAACTGTTGGGAATTCCCTTTCTTTACTTTGTTGTTGGAGTCTATGAGTGATTACATCAGAAAATAGGGTATGCTGAGTCGTTGGTGAGCTGATGTTTCTACCCCAAGTCTTAATTCTTCAAGTCTTCTCAAATGGTTGCCATAACAATATTGTATCTATGGACCCTTGCATTCTCTTTTGACTTATTAAAGAATTTCCTTTTTTACACCTTTTCACTTATAAACCAGCTACCTCTTAACCTTTACAACTTTTGATCAAATGATGCATATGAGTGAGTGAGTGGGATACTTACCTATTGTCTTGATGCCATGCTATAGTTGTCAAAGATCAGAGGTGTTGACGATGGCCATTCTTCTTCCTCCTATGCTGTCTGTTGATGGTTTCTTGGCTTTTGGAGGTGTCTGTGACTGGAGATCTGATGTTGCTGCTGCTGTGGAGCTCCTGGATTTGATGTTGCTGCTGCTGTGGAGCTCCTAGATCACCACTTGGAAATTTTTGGTGTCTCCCTTATAATTTCTTGATCATGTTGCTAGTTGGTGTTGTGAGGATGCTGTAATGAATGGACAGAGGGAGTAGGAGTGTGTGTGGATGTAGGAATGATGGTAATGGTTGAGGTGATTATGTATAAAACACAATCTTCACCTGAATTGAAGCAATGAGGTGAAAAACAATGGGTTTGATGGAGGGATGCATGGTAAGGAGTGGAGGAGATGAATATATGTGAGGCAGGGTTCCTTGGATATTTTCTTTGCTTGTTGCTTGTCTTTCTCACCCACCTGCAAATAACATTTATGTTTTTTTCTTTTATTATTATATATATTTTTGAAAAACACCTAGGTTGCCTTAGAGAGGTTTTCACCCTAGATATCTGCCCTGGGTGCCTCAAGGAAGGTTTTCACCCAGGGATATTTTTTTCTTCATTTTTTCTCATCCTTGGGCTACCTCACAAGGTTTTCAACCCAAAGATGGGACTCATGCGCCTCATGGAGGTTTTCACCTAAATCCTTTTTTTTTTTTTTTTTTAGTGTCCAAATGAGGGAGGAGCTGGAACTTGCTCCACCATCATCATTGTCTTATTGATATTGTCTATGAACTCTTGTTTTGTAAAGGCCTCTTGTACATTTTCAATTGGTGTCCATTAACTAGCAATATAATGGATTCTTCATTAATAGTTTTGATTTGCACTTAACCATTGTCATGACATCTTTCCAACACATAAGGTCCGAGCCATCTTGTCCTTAGCTTGCCCTTGAAGTCTTTATACCTTGAATCATATAACAATGCCCAATCTCCCTGTTGAAATTGCTTCTCCTTAATGTGTTTTTCATGCCAGATCTTCCTATGAAGCTGAACTATCTCTGTATGTAGGAGGGCCTGCATTCTGAATTCATCAAAGACATTCAAATGTAACAATATTTATTTCTATGCATGACTACGATCCAAATCTAGTTGGGTTGCCATCCTTAATGTGTTATATTAAAACTCAATGGACAAAAAAGCCTTTTTCCCATAGACCAACTCATAGGGTGTAAATCTAGTGGTGGTCTTCCATGTTGTATTATAGGCCTAGGTGGCCACAACTAGTCTCTTTGCCCAATCCTTCATGCTGCTGCTCACTACCTTGGTTAAGATGTTCTCCAATGCCCTGTTGGCCACCTCCACTTGCCCATTAGCTTGTGGATGATAGGGAGTGGAGGCCCTATGCTTGATTTTGTGATGGCTGAGCAATTCTTCAATCATGCTGGAGGTAAACTGGCTACCTTGATCTGTGACTAGCTCTCTAGGGTACCCAAATTTGTAGAATACATTCTCCCTCATGAACTCAACCACCTTCTCTTCTGTTGCTACCCTAATTTCCTTGGTTTCAACCCACTTAGTCAAATAATCCGTGCACACAATGATGTGTTGTTTTTGCTTTGAAGGAGGGTTGATAGGCCCAATGAAGTCCATGCCCCACTTGTCAAATGGCTCGAAAGTCACTTGAGGTTGTGGGGGCATTTCATCTCTTGGAGTAGGCTTTCCCATCCTCTAGCACCGATCACACTGACTAATATACTTTTTCACATACTGATGAAGAGTAGGTCAATAATAGCCTACTTGCAACACTTTGAATGTTGTCCCCTTTGCTGCAAAGTGACCTCCACAAAGTCCATCATGACAGGTCAAAAGGATGTCAAAGACTTCCTCTTGCCTTACACACCTTCTTAAGATTTGACCTGGGCCAAGTTTGAACAGATTGCCCCCAATCAAGGTGAAGGGAGCGCTATTTTTGACTATCTTTCTCTTTTCTTTGGAGGGCAAGTTTGGTGGAAACTGTGTTGATACCAAATAGTTTGCTATATCAGCAAACCATGGGGAGAGAACTGAATTAACAAACAAATGCTCATCTGGTAACAGTAAATGACCTAGCACAATCCCTTCAGTCATTAAGAATTCACATTTTTTTGGACTGAAAGACAGATTCATTTCAATGCATTTGTGCAATACTTTGCCTAGGTTAGTCAGGGCTTCTTTAAAATCACATCCATAAGGTGTAAAGTCATCCATATAGATTTCCACAACATCATGTACTAATTCAACAAAGATACTCAAGACCGCTCTCTCGAAAGTGGCAGGAGCATTGCATAGGCCAAAAGGAAGGACCCTATAGGAAAAAGTACCCCAAGGATAGGTGAATGTGGTCTTATCCCGGTCTTCTGGGCAGATTTGGATTTGGTTGTACCCCCTGAATCCATCTAGGAAGGAAAAAAACTTCTTCCTTGCCACGCCATCTAGCACTTGGTCAATGAAGGGTAGGGGGAAATGATCCTTCTTTGTGGCTTTTTTCAACTCCCTTTAATCAACACAAATCATCCACTTACCATTTTTATTGGGAACTAACACTAAAGGAGAGACCACTCACTATCTGAGATAGGGTAAATGAATCCTGCATCTAGCAGTTTTTGCAGTTCTTCTTTGATTATGTCTTTAAGAGCTGGATTCAACCTCCTTTGTGGTTGCCTAATTGTCTTGCAACCTTCTTTGATGTATATGTGGTGAGTACTCACTGAGGGGTGTACTCCCTTCATTTCCTTGTAACTCCAAGCGAAGGCTTCTAGGTTCTCTCTCAACACGTTGCATAGCTTTTCCTCTTCTAAAGAAGAAAGAGATGGATTAATTTTCAAAGTTTTCTCTGGGCCAAATTCTATGGTTTTGACACGGAGTGGGTTGGAATTGGCCAAACATAAGTCAATTGGATGATTGTTTTGGGTTTTCCTTACTTCTTCTTCCAATGGTAATGAACTAGGAGTTGGATTTTGGAGCAGGTGTTCAATTAAGTCATCCTCATCTTGTTGTCCTCCTCCTATGGTTGCTTCCAAAGCATAAAGTTGGGCAGAATAAGCCTCATCTTCTTCCTCCTCCGCCAACCTTAAAGGTAAATCATGCTCTAAGGAAGGTTGAGCAAGAGGGTATAGGATTAACTGTTTGGACATATGCCCATTTTTGATGGTCATATTCCCAACTCTGCAGCTAACGTAAGCATCAGCTGTGGCCAACCATGGCCTCCTTAGGATGAGAGGGTAAACAATAAGCTTAGCCTTAGGCTGGAGAACTAGGAAATATGCAGGGTATTCCCAGGAATCAATAGAGACCATCACATCCTCCACAATTCCCTCAGGGGTGATTGTGGAACAGTTTGCAAGTTGCAGAACTGTTGTGGTCTTCCTTAATGACCCTTAGAGGTTGATCTTGAGCATGGTGTCCTTGGTCATCACATTAATGTTAGCCCCAAGATCAATCAGAGTGTGTGGGACAATAGTGCCATTGATGTGCACATCTACTGCAGGGCTTCCAGGGTCCAAATATTTTGGGCATATTACCTGCCCCAGCATTAAGTCAGACAACTGCCTAATGACATTAATGGTAGGGGCATCCCTTTTTCTTCTTCCTGGATGCTTGAAGCACTTCTCCTTAATCAACCTATTGTAAATGGGAACATATTTGATTTCTTGGAGAAGGGGGATCTTTACACATATATTTTTCAATTTGCCCAGAAGTTCAGTTTCTTCTGGGGGGCTGGAGTGGTTGGGTTAATCTCTCAAGAAAGGGTGGATTTACTTTAAGATTTCTTTCCTGTCTTTCATCCTCAACCTCCCTATGTGGAGAGGTGTTGGCCGGATAAAACAATCTTGTGGACAAGACCGATCTCCCTAGTATCAGAAGATAGTCTAGCAACAAACAGGCAAACAAATCTATCTTTCTCTAGACATATGCGATTTATAAATAAATACTACAAAGGTGTTAAGATCCTACCTTAGATGCAATGCTTGTTCTTAGTAGTCATCCTTCAGTCGTTTGAAAGAGTTATCTTTGAAGACCTACAATCACAAATAAGCAAACATTAAATAGCATTTGCATAGCAAATATTATAAATCATGTCTATTATGGTGATCAAGGAATCCATAAAATAAACCATGAATTAACAGCTTATTGAGAAAAACAAATTTATTTGTATTAATTTTGAAGTAGAAGAACCTTACAACCCTTTTAGCCTTGATATTGAACAAGCTCTTCCTGGGATCCGAAACAGGAATTTCCTTTACTTTGACAAGTCTTGCACTCTTCCAAATGAGACTCATAGAGGTATGTAATCTCTCCTCATAAAAACTCAACTAAGGAAGACTAAGTTCCAACAACATTTTCCCTCAAAAATACCAAGCTTCTAACTCCCTGTTAACCAGCCCAATGCTTCTTTTTATAGTGTAGAGGAGGAGGTTACAGTTCCACCTATGAAGGGATAGAATCATCCTTCAAAGGGATAAGCTCCTCACATCAAGGGGTTATCTCCTTAAGGTATGAGATACATGAACCTTAAAAGAGTGAACTTTCCACCTCAAGATTCCTTCCAGAAGCTTCTAGAAATAACTAAAAGTGAGTTTTTCAAAACATACTTGCACCTTTTTAACTTTTACAAGGGTTCGCATCCTTAATATAGAGACAGTGCAGTTAGGTGTGCAAGAGACATGACCATTAGGTGCGGGACCGCAGGTAAGACAAAGAGAAAGTGCAGAACCAGAGTTTTAAAGACTTTTGAGAGCTTTTATCTTATTTGCAAGGCTTGATATGAGGAACTGATGTTTTAGACTTGCAAAGGAGGAAAGTATGAGTGGTATTGAACTCACACAGATAGTTGAATGTCAAGGTGACAATTTTTAGTGCAACAGATTGCCCCCTAAAGTGTGAAGTCTGTAATAGATGAAGATAGAGTCTGTCATGTATGAAGAGTGAAGTACTTTATCATTTCAAGGATCATCTTGTGGACACCCCAGTCGGAACCTGTAAAAACATTCATGCAATCTATATATAATATTATATATATATATATATAATATATATATCAAGTGGTTTCTACCATGTTCGACTTCGACACATTCATTCGCATGGATAGAATCGTACTAGTTCGGGAAGCGGAAATCGAGACCTTGGATCTAGTTTCTACCATCCAGGCTCCAAGGAATTTTGTTATTCATTATACAGTGGACTATTCATAAACAAATGGTTGCATCCATACTATGGCTACATATGTCTATACTCTTGATGTATTACAAAATCATTCCTGTATTAGAACAGTTTAGTTAATTTTCTGGTCAATTTTGATTTGAGTATGGGAATTCCTACCTCGTCCTAGAGGAACAAGTGGTATAAATGGTAGCAACTGGTTCCGACAATGATGGAACTGCTCAAAACATGTATGGTTAAGAGGCTGGCTAATAAAACCACTTATAGCTGCGGTCCCTCAAGAAAGGAAAAACAACCAAGTGAAAGCATATGATCAGCCAAAGAGATGGTGGCGATGGAATGAAAACAACCAAGGCTTATCTAACAGAATTTAGTGGATAAAAACAACAATCATGAGATGTAAATTAGGTATAGGTTCATTTTTACACAAGCTTGAACCATAGAGAATTCTGCTTGGATTCGGTTTCATGTTTACACAAGCTTGAAACGGAAAACTATGCTTGTTATAAGTTTGCATTCCCCCAGCATAATGACTCAAATCGAGGTACATGCCCCACAAGCTTCATTGCATTCAACGAGGTAGATGGAATGAAGGTTCACTTTTGAGATCTTGGAAAGACTTGACTTGGATTTTACAAGATCTTAATCAAAGACTCGATTTGGAAAGGGAGTTGTATAATTTTTTAATGAGGTTGACACAATAAAAGAACTATCCTCATAACCCTTGTTTCATTTTTTAACGAGGTTGACACAAGATCAAACTATCCTCGAGACACCTGGTTTCATTTTTTAACAAGGTTGATACATGAACAAACTATCCTCGAGGTTGATCAGGAATTAGAAAACGACTGTACAGCCTGATATGAAATTTCAAAGGGACTCAAAGGCATCGCGCCATCAAATGAATCCACCTCAGAATCGGAAGGTACGATCTGAGGATCATCAAAAGTAACAGTATTAGATGAAATCATATGAATATTTGCAATCGAAGGTGATACGTTAGAAGGAGGGAAGGAAAAAGTTCCCAGTAAACCAGAATCTTTAATCAAACCTATGCCAACATCCTTGTAAGGGATAGTTGTTTTACCGATGTGCTGAATGCTATCTGTAGAGGCTGGGTTGGATGAGAAATAAGTCAGCTAGTCTATCGTAATGATCTTTCCATTATGAGGAAACTTGATCAGCCAAAAGACAGATGAAACAATAGCAGTCATAACATAAGACCAATTGCAACCTAGGAGAAGGTTGTAATCTAGAGGGGCATCAACCACTTCCACATCTAGATTTACGGTTTTGCCTTCGACCCCTATAGGTAAATCCTGCAAAATACCAAAAGGATGGAACCCTCGGCCATCAAAATCCTTTAGAATTGTTGGAGACTTATTGAGTGTGGGAGAACCAAGCGATATCCAACACTGGATCAACATAATACACGTAGAAGCCCCTTCATCAATCACAGTCCGAAAGCAAGGTCTGTTTTTGACTAAAACTGGAATCTGGAAAGCCATTTGATGAGGTAGGTGGGGTGTACTATTCTCTAAATTGAAGGTTATTAGGTTTGAATCCTGAATATCGACAACTCTTATAGCAGACAATAGTAATTTACGCTATGCTGGGCACGGTTGCACCACTTCCAAAACCGACATTACTGAAGGGGGAATAGCTAAGTCTTCAACAATGTTATAATTCTGAGCAGCTCTCGCATGTGGATTGAAAGCTGATTTATGAAGTATAGCTTTAGAAAGCAGTTTGATTACTAATGCAAGGTTGGGTTTCTTGATCTGTAGTGGATCAGAAGTAGGAGGAGGTGTAGTTGATGTGTTTGAATTAGAAGATTCTTCTTCTTTACCACCAATAGGATTTTTACTACCATAATCTTGCGATCGCGTCGCAATCCTGACATGAGACATCATCATAATGGGTTGTTCTGAGGCATTCGAGGAAGAACCAATCATTTTACTATCTTGAGTAGGAAAAGGATCCTTCAAGACAGTAGGTGTTTGAGAACCTTTACAAATTTTGAAACCTCTACTTGATGTGGGCATTCTTTGGTAAAATGATCCTCGTTGCAAATGAAACAAGGATAGCGAGGTTTTCATTTTTCATCAGTAGATTCATTTTTGTCCATTTTATCTTTTTATCTTTTGAATTTTGTTTGTTTTTCTTCTTCCCCTTCTCTTTACTATCGGATTGTGATTTGGTCGTAGATGATTCTACGACATGGACATCGGCAAAAACTTCAGTGGAAGAATCTCATTTTGGGGAATCAGGTAAAGTTATTATAGGAGAAGAATTCTTTGAAGATTTATTCTTGATTTTAGTACTAACTAAACCAATCATACCATCAGCGGCATGAGAGCCTGAAGGAGCTGTAGTTATTTGGTCGTGTTTTGGAAGATCAAGGATTTTTTCATGTAAAGTACCTGACTGCATATAGACGAGGTCAAGGTACTGAGTCTGAGCAATGACTTGCTCTTCAGTGACAACTCCTCCCTTAGCTACATCTTCAGTGATTTTGGGTAGCAATGATTTAATGAACCATTATGCTAAAATTTGATCTGGAATGAAAACTTTCACTAAACGCCTTCTACGTCGCCATTCATGAATATGATCAGAAATATGTGGACGTGGATTGTTTTAGTGAAGTTAACAATTCCGTGCCATTTTCTTATCTGACAAGCAATTGAAAATGAGTTAAGAAAGCAGTGGCTAACTGATTGGAATTATAAAAAGAGCCTCGTGGTAACTCAATGTACCATTTGGTGGCAAGACCAATAAGAGTTCGCTGAAAAAGACGCAATCGAATTGAATCATCAATGATTGAATTAGATGCACACCAGAGGTGATAAGTCATAATGTGATTTGACGGATCCTCTCCTGACTTACCCTCGAATTTTGAGATTTCACTGGGCAACTTACTAGGCATTGGCGGCCAATACGGAAGATAGTAAATCAGATCGTTCATAAGGTGCGACAAATCAGGTAAATCCAAAGTTGCAATAAATGGTAACTAATGGTTAGGGTCGTGAAAACCTTGAGTAATGAGACCCGCTCCAGGAGGAGGATATCCAGGATAACCTGGAATTGGATTTGCATTAGGAATGTTATAACCTCCTGGGAAACTAGGATTAACCGGACCAACATACAATACTATAATCAATAATTTACCTTTAACAAAAATATGGTAAAGGTTTGCATTTGCTTCATTTTTGGTGAAGCCCAACCTAGTGAAATAACTGTCGATCTTGGTGTAACAAGCACGAGGTGCTTGTTTCAATCCATAGAATGCTTACTTGAGTCTTCACACATGCGACTCTCTGTCGAAGGTCTCAAGTCCTTCTGGTTATTCAATGTACACCTACTCCTTAATCACTCCATTGAGGAATGTTGTCTTCACATCCATATGATGGATCTTCCATCCCATCTGCACTACAAATGCTAGAATTGATTTGATAGAAGAGTACATTGCTATTGGAGCAAAGGTCTCCTCGTAATCAATTCCATCCACCTGAGAGAACCCCTTGGCCACAAATTTGGCCTTGTGTTTCTCGATGCTTATGTATGCTACTTACTTCACCTTATAGATCCACCTTGAACCTACCACTGACTTGTTCTTTGGTCTCGGGACAACTTCCCAAACATTGTTTCTGATTATGGAATCATATTCCTCTACCATGGCATCAACCCATACTGGCTTCTGCATTTCTTCCTCGAATAAGGATGGTTATGTCTCAACTATCTCACTCATTAGAGCCATGTACCCAGTTTACCGATCTGGTGGCCTCCTCTATTTGCGTTGTGATGTGGGTGCTTCCACATTCTCTCTAGCATCATGCAATAATCTGTCAGCTTCCCTGATGCACTTCCTTCAATCTCTGGATTTCTCTGCATGAGTGGGTGCTTCCAGTCTCTTCTCCTCTACTTGTGGTTGCTCTACAAAATCCCGAGGTTCTTCCTTTAGAGCCAAAAGCTCCTCATCCACATGCATCTGAATCTGCCTCTCAAGGGAACATCTCATGGCCTTCTCTTCATTGGACTTCACATCTCTATGAACAATTGTCATCCCGTGAGATAGAAGGTACACGTTTGGATTTTTCGTTGCATACTTGGAAACATGACAGTAAACTGGTGAATCAAAGAGGTTGAAGTGTGACACATCTAGTTTCTTCCCTGAAAAAGCTTCTTTTGGTGTACTCATCACGAGAATATGATGAGGACTATTCTTCTGCACATATACAACTGTTTTGCATGCTTCAACCCACAAGTGCAACTATAGGCCCTGATCATGCAACATCGTCTGTGCAACTCCCATAATACTTATGTTCTTCCTCACAGCGACCCCATTCTGATGTGGGTTATGGGGTGCTATTAACTCCCGACGAATTCCTTTTGTTGCACAAAAGTTATTGAACTCATTAAACACATATTCACCACCGTTATCGCTCATGATAGCCTCCACTTTCCTGCCAGTTTCTTTCTCAACAAGTGCTTTAAATTCACAAAATTTGGATAATTTCTTGTCTTTATTTTGAATGAAGAAAATCCAAAAATTATGTGAGAAATCATCTACAAATATGACCTAATACATGTGCTTGGATGTGGAGACTGTTGACAAAGGTCCACACACATATGAGTGAAATATTTCAAGGACTGCTTGCGCTCTAAAATCCTGATCATGAAAGGTGGCTTTGGTGTGCTTCCCCATTGTACACCCTTTGCATGTATCTCACTGCTCTAGTAGACCCTTAGGAAGTCCTGTAGAAATATGTTGTGTTGTCACCTTTTTAGAAGAGAGTTCCAGTTGTACAAAGAGGGAAAAAGAACAGATATGTTTGGAGCTAAACTCCAAGCTATATGTTATCCATGATAACCCCTAGAAATAATTTTTAGTTTGATTAATCATTTACATCTATCTACTACTTTTCTGAAAGAGGTTGTTGTGATTTGCAAATTTGAAATTAAAGGAGGAAGAACAGGTCCAGTTAAAATTGTTTTGGATAAATTTCCATATTTTCTTAAAACCATTTCTTTCATAAACCCCAATTTTTCCTTTATTTTTTAAACTCTATCCGCGGTGACCCATTTTTAACCCTAGACGAAATCCTTTTTTATATCCAACTCTAGTCGTGTTTCTTGTTCCCCTTTGATTTTTTTTGAAACATTCAAAAATCATGTTGAAACCCTTCTTTAAGCGTCGAGACCCACAAACCATAATCACTATCGACCCCTTCACTTTTTGTGATACATATCCACTTGTCTCCCATTTTAACTTTTGCAATTGTGGTATCACATATTGCAAAGTTCCCCGCCGATTTCCATATCCAAGTCTTGTCACCACTCCTTCTTGCCGATTGCGATATTTCCCCCACTTTTCCATTGCGATATCACAATCGGGGATCGCACAAGTAAAATTCCCTCCTCCGCCGAAGTCCCTTCCAACTTGCGATTCTGATGTGAGAGAAATCTCTCGGATGCGATATTTTATGTATCATGCTCTATTGAAGTTTCACTTCCGGACAATCGGCATGCACTATGAAATATGGTAAAAAGGCCCTCTCTTGTATTTCGATTACGATACCAACAAGCCCAGATCAACGACCCAGATTAAATTAGCCCAGATCAATGACCTAGATCAACGAACATTAAAATGTATATTTCGTTTCCTCTCAGCAGGATGATGAGGGTATTTTTCAGTGTATATCCGACAACACAGTCATCAAACATAATACATAGTAAATGAAGGCATGGAAGCTCAGGAGGACTTGATGATCCAACATGGTGCTCCATGCAAAGGGAAGAGGAAGTATCGCCCATACGACCTATGCTTATGTACTGTGGCATTAATCTGATAGTTGACCGCTCCCAATTCTTGAGAATGAATGATTCGAGCGGTAAAGGCAGAAGCGACGAGAATCAACTAGGTGGCACAGGAGGCCAGACCATGGGCAAGCAACAACCCGAAGCAAAGGCGATCACAGGGATGGGCATGGAGATATTTTGTTGGAATTTTCATCTAATTGATTGACTTGTTTTGTATTCCTGTAATGTGTCGCCATTTATTGAAGCAATTAATATTTTGTAGACATTTTTGGGGGCAAAAAAACTATTGCAGGCCAAGGCAGCTAGTCAATCAGACACTTGGCCCTTTGTTGAGATATTTCGTAAATGTGGATTCAAAGCCCCCCATTCTCTATATAAATAAGGGGAAGAAACACTTAACAAAGGTTTTGGATTTTTGCGCCCGCAGGGGTCCAAATTCTAGGGTTCCATTTTGGTTCTAATTGCCTATTCATGAAGGATCAAAGCGACGCATGCTGAATGTAATGGACTAGTTATTTGGACCCTTCAACTATTAATGCAACTCTTTGGTGATTCCAATCATGGAAATTTGCAGTATGTTTCCCCTTTGTAAATCTCACTTCATATGTGTTTTTCCTTCTCTGAAATAGTGTAATGAGAATATCAGTTTCTCCCTGATTCATGGATTTATTTAGGCTGCTAAATAAGTGAACAATCCCTGTGTTTAAGACATAGTTACTTCTGTTAGCCTATAACCTGCAGTACTTGTGTACAAGACATATTTACTTATGTTATTCGATTAATCTGCAGTAACCGCGTGAGCCCATATTTACTCACGATTTTTGGTGATAAAGTTACCCATGATCTATCTGGCATGAAACCTTCATTAGCGCTCCACTGTTTCTACCATTCCACCTTCCCCCTCTTCCATATTTTTGCTAGAACATTTTTGCTTAGGATTCTCTTTGTTTACAACCCTATGCATCGAATTCCCTCCTTTATTTCCTCCTCTTCACTTTACTACAACACCAATACTAAGCTATGCGTTGTTGTGTAAACTTTGAAACGCGAACTATAAACTCAAAATGGGAACTCTGGCCAAAAAACCTCGAAAAAACATAAAAAAAAGATTGGTAAAAATGAAAAGTGTGTATACTGGAACGATGGTTTTTTTTAGGGTCAATTTTGAACAAGTTTTAAAAATGGCTGTGAAAATGAAATTTTCGTGCAAAAAACACCCTAAAAACGAAAAGTGTTGATACTAGAACGATGGTTTTATTTTTAGGGTCAATTTTCAGCATTTTTAAAAGATGTTAGTAAAACCGAATTTTTATGTGCAAAAAAACAACTGTTTATGAGGGAAAAAAACACACTAATGTTTTTGGTAGAATAACATTTTTCTTTCCTAAGTATAAATTCAACATGCTTTAGTAGTGACCATAAAGATAAAATAATGGGATCTGAAATACATTAAAATTCTATTACCCCGGAATCACCCTGCCACCCCCG
>APFE031515393.1:268299-285344 GCA_000404065.3 Pinus taeda
GCGGGGGTGGGGCGGAGGGCTGCGGACAGCCTCCGCCCCACCCCGATGGCCCAACGGCCTGCGGGGGTGGGGTGGAGGGCTGCGGACAACCTCCGCCCCACCCCAACGGCCCAACGAACCGCGGGGGTCGCGGGGTGATTCCGGGAATCACCTCGCTCTCTGCCCCACCCAAGCGGCCCAACGACCCGCGGGGGTGGCAGGTTGATTCTCGTTAATCACCTCGGCAACCCAACGGCTCGCGGGGATGGTGCGTTGATTCAGGGAATCACACAGCCCTCCGCACCACCCCGGGGTGATTAAACAATTATTAAATTTAGAAAATAATTATTTACATTTCATACATTAGAAAATTTGAAGTAAAAAAATAGGTCTTTTAAAAAAAGGGCCTGGTGCAGAATTACCACTTTTTAAAATCAGCATGAAAATCACTACCATTCTAAAACACAATGTACATAAAAAAATTTAAAGTGTCAAAATCTATGCTCTAAAACACATGTGTGTTCTGCATCACCCCTTTTCAAAATCGGGTCACTTTTTTGCTATCTCTATGAAACTGGTAATAGTATCAGTTCCGTATTCAAAGTTTACATTGTTTGTGTCAGCCACCAGAACAAGGCATTTCTTTTTGAGGTTGGCCTAATTTACCCATTGAACATTTAGATCTATATATCAACCTAGTTTTATCTTCATGAAGGCCTATTGAACCAAGCCCCCCTTTATTCTCTTTTTCCAACTACGTGACAATTGGAGTGCCATTAAAAGAGACGACATCTTTCTGGCATCGTTGCTGGGGACATATTAGAATATTTTCCCTTGAGTATGAAATTTTTTTACATTCCCTCTGTTAGGTGAGCAAGGGAAGTGTGGGTTGAAGATCTCTCACCTTGGCGACTCCACTGTCTGAGTTTCATTATAAAGACCCTGGAGACTCCACTATTTGAATAGTAATTGTAAACACTATGGTGACTGCATTTTCAAGACATGGAAGAGACAATAGAAGTGATGGACGACTCAATAAAAAACTCCTTATATAGACTGATAGAACTAGAGTTAGAAAGAATAAACCTTCGACATCAGTATTCTTATTTCTCTGATGAAGAACAAGAATTCAGGACGCATGAAGAAGAGGAGGATAATCTTTATGCAATGCTAAATGATGATGAGATGGATGATTACTGCAAGCAGTTCTTTGATTTCATGATGGCTCAGCTGCACAAGAGAAATGTTCTTCGGTCATCTTGAATGAGATCAAGGGGACACGGCCAAAACAAAGGCACTTCCTCTGAAGAGCCTCCCAGGCTAGTTGACAAGGGAAAGGGGCCTTTAGATCCAAATTTCTTTAAACCCGAAGTCCTCAAAGAAGAGAAGTCACCCTTCCCCTCCTGGCCCATCTATAAAAAAGGAAAAGAGCCAAGTAGTGTTTGTGGCTACCCTAACCAACAGGATATTGGTCAACGGAATTTTCAAGAAAATGAGGCAGCTGCAATTTTCTCTCCTCTATTCTACGACCCAGAAGCTGACTACATGACAACAATCCTTGGTCAACAAGAAATGTCATCCCTGTGGTCCATGGAGGAGATCAAAAGAAATGAGCCTGAAATATCTGTTTCGGGGCAACGGTGTATGCATGTTTTAGTTGTTGGCTCCCAACAACACAATGTCATAAGGTCCAGTACTTTGATGCTAGGTTGGTGTCTTTGGAAGGTTGAACTCACTTAGGTGAATTGATGCCTTATATGTAAGTAGGGATTGTATATAAATAAGCTCACTAGTTTAGAATTTACTTTCCAGTTGGTAGAATTTATTTTTATGCATTTTAGTTTGATGAGGAAAGGACTCTCCACAAATAAAGTTTCATGGAGATTTTATGGTTGTATAAGTTCATTATATTTTTAACTCTGTGCCCAATGGTGAAGGCTATTGGGCTGCAGGTTCTCAGCACCTTGCTAGCAAAGCACTATACCCAGTTGAAGCCAATGTTGTCACCTTCTGAAAGGAGATTTCCAGTTGTACAAGGAGGGAAAAAAAACAAAGATGTTTGGAGCTAGTCTCCAAGCCATATGTTATCCATGATAACCCCTAGAAATAATTTTTTGTTTGATTAATCATTTGCATCTATTTACTAATTTTCTAAAAGAGGTTGTTGTGCTTTGCAAATTGGAGAATAAAGGAGAAGAACAAGTCCAATTTAAATTATTTTGGAGAAATTTCCATATTCTCTTAAAACTATTTCTTTCACAAACCCCAATTTTTCCTTTGTTTTTTAAACTCTAGCTGTAGTGACCCATTTTTAACTAGCCGAAATCCCTTTGTATATCTAACTCTAGCCATGTTCCCTATTCCTTTTTGAAATGTTTTAAAACATTCAGAAATCATGCCGAAACCCTTTTTTAAGCATCGATACCCACAAACCATAATCACTATCGACCCCTTCCAATTTTTTTGAAAGATATCCACCCATCTCCCATTTTAACTTTTGCGATTGCGGTATCACATATCGCAAAGTTCCCCGTCGATTCCCATATCCAAGTCCCGTCACCACTCCTTCTCTCCGATTGCGATATTTCCTCCGCTTGCTAATTGTGATATCGCAATCGAGGATTGCACAAGTCAAAGTCCCTCCTCTGACGAAGTCCCTTCCAACTTGCGATTGTGATGTGTGAGAACCCTCCTGGATGCAATATTTTATGTATCATGCTTTATTGAAGTTTTGTGTCCAGAAAATCGGCAAGCACTATGAAATATGGTAAAAATACCCTCTCTTGTATTGTGATTGCGATACCAACAGGCCCAGATCAACGACCCAGATTGAATCGCCCCAGATCAACAACCCAGATCAACGAACATTAAACGTTTGTTTCTCTTCCGCTTAGTGGGACGACAAGGGTATTTTTCAGCATATATCCAGCAACACGGTCATCAAACAAAATACATAGTAAATGAAGGCATGGAAGCTCAGGAGGAATTTATGATCCAGCATGGTGCTCCATGCAAAGGGAATACGAAGCACCGCCTAGGCGACCTCTGCTTCCGTACTATGGCATTAAAATGATAGTTGATCGCTCTCATTTATTGAGAATGAATGACTCGAGCAGTAAAGGCAAAAGAGATGAGAATCAAATGGGTGGCACAGGGGGCCAGACCATGGGAAAGTAACAACTTGAAGCAAAGGCAATCATAGGGATGGGCATGGAGATATTTTGTTGGCATTTTCATCTGATTGATTGACTTGTTTTGTATTCCTATAATGTGTCGCAATTTAATGAAGCAATTAATCTTTTGTAGTCATTTTTGGGGGCATCAGAACTATTGTAGGCCGAGGTAGCTAGTCAATTAGACAGTTGGCCCTTTGCTAAGATATTTTGTAAATGTGGATTCAAAGCCTTCCCTTCTCTGTATAAATAAGGGGGAGAAACACTTAACAAGGGTTCTAAAATTCTGCGTCCGCAGGGGTCCAAATTCTAGGGTTCCATTTTGGTTCTAATTGTCTGTTCATGAGGGATCAAAGCGACACATGCTAAATGTAATGGACTGGTTATTTGGACCCTTCAAGTATTAATGAAACTCTTTGGTGATTCCAATCATGGAAATGCATAGTATGTTTCCCCTCTGTAAATCTCATTTCATATGTGTTTTTACTTCTCTGAAATAATGTAATGAAACTATCAGTTTCTCCTTGATTCATGGATTTATCTAGGCTGCTAAATAAGTGAACAATCCCTGTGTTTAAGACAGAGTTACTTATGTTAGTCTGTAACTTGTAGTACCTGTGTACAAGTCAAATTTACTTATGTTATTCGATTATCCTGCAGTACCTACGTGAGCCCAAATTTACTCATGTTGTTTGGCGATAAAGGTACCCATGATCTATCCGGCATGAAACCTTCATTAACGCTCAACCTTTTCTACCATTCCACCTTCCCCCTCTTCCATATTTCTACTGGAACATTTTTGCTTAGGATTCTGTTTATTTATAGCCCTATGCATCAAATTCCCTCCTTTATTTCCTCCTCTTCACTTTACTACAACACCAATATTAAGCTGCACGTTGTTGTGTGTCGGCCACTAGAATAAGGAATTTTTTTTGAGCTTGGCCTGATTTACCCCATGAACATTCGGAGCGATGTATCGGCCTAGGTACCCCCTTGAACCAAGCCCATCTTTATTCTCTTTTTCCAACTATGTGACAATTGGAGTGCAACAGAAACCCCATTGATAATCTTCCATGCACTCCTCTATCTAAGATGTCTTAGGCACCGGTCTACAATCAACTTAGAGGCTGTCTCTAAAAAGATTTCTATGTCTCATGAAGCACTTAAGCTATGGGTTCCATTAAAAGCGACAACATGTTGCATGATGTTCAAAGCTACATGGTACAAATGGACAAGTCTCCTATGAAATAATTCACTGATGTCTTGGCTCTATGCCTTCTTTGTTTTAGTGATCAAAGAAATACAGTCTTCTACATCCAATTTGTAGAGGTTCTTCTCCTAAACCCTGATCTGCTTCACTTCTCCCATGGAGATATGTCTAAGGAAGGCCTTTCCTTTGCTAAATATCACATCGTAGCCACATTCTTCCAACATAGCAACTGAAACTAAATTCTTCTTTAGACTCAGAACATACATGACATATTTAATGTGAGAGGAGAACCAAAATCCCTTTGAAAAATAACTATATTGATACCCGTCGTGTTGTACCTTCCATCATCTCCCATCTCGATGTGCATCTGGAGCTCCTTCTCCTCCAAGTCACTAAAAAAATATTTGTTTTCCATCATATGGAATGAAGCTTCACTATCCAGATACCACATGCTACCCATCATTGATATCACCATGCATGCAATGAGTGTGGAATCCAACTCGAATTGTGAAGCTAGAGCTTCTCCTGAGGGTTTCTTGTTGATGTTCTTATGCTTACACTTCATGGCATAGTGTCCTAGCTCATGACAATGAAAACACTTAACCTTCGATAAGTCTTTCTTCTGGCCCGCCTGACCAAAATATCCTTTGGATTGGGATTTCTTCCCTTTCCCTTTCTTTTCCTTTACAGCCAAGGCATAGTTCTCCTCATTATCAACCTTGGATGAAGTTCCATTCATGTTTCTCCACTTGTTCTCTTCCTGAACAAGATCATACCATAACCACTCTCGACTTGGTAGTTTATCTCTACCATTCATGGAATCCTCACAACTATCTCGACTCTTGGGAAGACCCAACAGAGCTAGAGCTACCATATCTTCTTATAGAACAGTAATACCAACCCTACCAAGTTCATCAGGATACTGTGTGAATTTTCTCAGTTACTGTGGAATTGATTTAGCCTTTTGCATTTTGATACTACGAAGCTTGTCCTTTAGTGCTAGCTTCTTGTGGTCACTATTGTTCTCAAACAAGTCAATCAGTTTTTACCACATCATGAATGGAGTTTATTTCTTGTGGAGATTCAAGGAAATATGAACTTGGACTCCCTCCAATATGATCCGCCTCGCTTTGGCTACATACTTCTTCCATTGAGCGAGATCCTGGGCATCAACTATTGGGGGTTTAACTACATGTGTCTTGATGTAATCTAGTAGCTTGTTATCATCTAATACCGCCTCCATACGGATCTTCCATGCCACAAAATTTGTGTTTTTACTCGAGCCTGAGTTTGGTGGAAGTCATATTCTCAGTCCTAGAGAAAACCTGCAAAACTTATATTGTAATTCAAACCTCCTGCACAAACTTCAAATTATCTTCTATTATATTGTGATTCCTTCTCTGATACCATGTATAAATTCCTTGTAGATTCAAACTGCTTATGTAATATTCTAAAACAAAAGACTTGAATCTATTCTATTCATCAACAGAAACAGTTAATCGATCGATAAATCACAACATAAACATGAGACAAGATTCAATCACATATACTTGGGAAAGCAACTGCTCAAAATCCATTCCTATCTATATTTCATTAGTCAGAAAATAGAGAAGAAAGAAAATGCTTGTCCAAGCCTGAACAATCACTGCACAAATATAATCTCTCTCTCTGCCTCACAAGCTGACTTTGGCCAATACTTAGCCAATTCTGCTACCTACGAAGCTCCTATTTCCTTGCGTTGTTTCCTTGGGAGTTATCTCCCTATTAATTAGGGAAATTCCCAATTAGAATTGCGCAATCGTTGTTGGCCCTTCTCTGAATGCATGCACCACCTTACAAATCAGAAAATTATACAACTGATAGTACACTTCCCTTGAACTCCAATCTCAACTGGGAAACTTGAATTTCATGTATGCATAAGTTAATTATGGTTGATTTATCAGTTAACTGGTTGAACACTAAAGTTGCACCCCACTGCCAGACCTCCTACTAGTTCCTCCAACAGTTGGAAGTAGTTTGACTGACTTGAACTTCGTGTAACTGAATTAAATATTACAACTCAAATTAAACTCAACCTAGGCTCCTAAAATTTAGGAACCACTCTACATGACTCAAGTTAGGCCCTCAACTCAAATTAAATGAGCCAACTAAGTGAAACTAACTTAGTTAACTCATTCTTGTTGTCTTGTGATGTGGAGCTACAATTTTATCCTAATTTAATTCAAGGGAAAATTAAATCAAGATTTTCTTGTGGCCATTTTCAACAAAACTATTCATAAATATTCAAATTTGTTATTAGTTTTTATGTATCATATAATTTACTTTTGGCTAATTATTAGTGTTGCTCGCCCTACTTATCAAATTACAATTGTCTATATAATGATTTTATATATTAATGGTTTTATGAGAATAGATGTCTTATCAATTATTATATATAGGTTGTAGTAATTGATTAAGTAGTAATTGTAATTTTTATCTCTAATATGACGTTGTTCTCATATGTCGATTATGTATTGAATAAGTTATGGACAATAATTATGTAGTCTAAATATATCCCCCATTATTTTTTATTGATATTTGTTGTCCAATTATGATAGTATAATTTACTAAGATATACATAACAAAATTAATGTTGTTGTGATGATGAACCATATTGGATGGTTCGAAACACGTGGAAAAATGAGTTTTGATGTGATTATCATCGAAAATTTCTTAGAAATCAAGATATAGATCACATAAGCCTAAATTCAAATATAATATTATCTTATTTATTCAACATTTTTTGTAGAGAAATTATTTATCTCAATTTTTAATAATCTTTAAACCTCTCAGTACTATAATTATTATTTCATTCTCTAATAAAAATATAATAAATTATATATTATAATTCAATGTTTTGTGATACCATATTAGCAATTCTTTTTGTAAGTAATTATTTTTATTAATATCAGAGTATAGTTTATTATATTTGTTGTAGGCCATTTTGTCGCATTTGGTCAATAGGCCTTCAAACGAGATCAATTCACATCCTTCATCATATTGTCATCATCCCTACACAAAGCCCTAAGAATTACTCCGCTGAATCCCCGAGTTTCTGCTCTTAACCGTTGAATTCCCAAGCTTTTAAGGCCCAACACACCCTGTCCCTTTAGGGACTAGTGTTGACTACCAGGTTGACCCTTTATGTACCTGCGCTAATCACCAACAGGTTGCTCAATCTTGGGGGTGTGTTGATTCTAGAAATTCAAGAAAAATAAAAAGAATCGTGAAACTTCCTCTTCCAGAAGCTTCTTGAGGTTGTTTCAACCATTTATCTTGGATACACATTCAAATCCTATCTGATTCCACCTTGGACCTTGGAGAAATCACCATCTTATCCCTTGAGCTCATCCTCCCATAACTTTTGGATTTCAAGCCTAGATTGGTAAATGTATAAGAATTCATGAACTACCTCCCACATCTATATATTTACAGCCATCCATTGTCAGGGGGTTGGCTTTTGGAGATTGATTCTACCCTCATGTTGTTTCTTTGAGAGTTATTATTCCATGCATTAGGGTGACATAGAGGTTCACTTTGTGGCAAGGAAAGGACAAGTCAACTTGGGGAGATATTCTATAAGATCAACTACTATTTTTGGTTATAAATCTCTCCATTTCTATTAATACAAAGAGTAGACTGTTTTCCTATATATGATGTTATGGTTTCATGTATTTCAATACCATGTTGATCTATTGAATGAAGTGATTGAATTTTGCTACATAGATGTCGTAGATATTTGTATTGTGTTGTTTGATTGTGCAGGTTCCAATTATAGCAATTAGAGTTAGGATTGGATCGTACACTTTGAGGAAGGAGAAAATCTCGTGATAGATTCCAAGTAGGCCTAATCCCATCATTCAATTACTTTAAAGGAAACATTGTGGCTTTTTTTTCCTGTGGTTTTAGGTCAGTCCATCAGGCCTAGGGAAGACAGTTATGTCTACAGTCGTATATTACGTACAACAAATTGGTGACCATAGTGGGGATTGGTTTAATCCCTTGGTGGTTTTCTTTTACCGTAGTGTCTATTTGGCCTCTTGTTTTGATCTTTATAGTTTCACTCAATCCTGATTAGACATAGGAAGACATGTCCTTGAGATTCCATTTTTTTTTATTACTATATATATATATATATCTTGATGAACTTGAGATTCCTTGATCAACACACCCGCTAGTATGGAGACAACCTTCTTTGTACTTGTGTTACAATGCACCCCAATCCTCTCTATGCCTCCATTGCAGAGCACTGGTTCCCCTTAAGCACCTACGTTGATCCCTATTTCATGCCAAAATTTGCCTTGTTTTCATCTTCTCTTTGTCCAGCCTTCTTCCAACTGCTCTTCCTTGTGTCACTCAAAGCTCAGTGTCTCTTAGAAGCTTCCATATAGTTTTCTTGTGATTTTTATTACCTTTGAGAATAATTTGTTTAGATTTTCCTTTATTCTTGTCATTATGTCATTAGCAAAATGATTCGTTTAGTCCTTGAGCGCTTGAAAGAATTGGTGTTCAAGTCATCGTTATGAAATTTTTGTTTTATACGTGATTATACGTGCATCTTAGTTTTCTCTCATTTGTAAAACTAAGAGGAAATTGAAAAGAAAAATCTCTTTTCATTGACATCTAGGGTTTTGTGTGTGAAATTGGAATTCCCTTGTGTGAAATTGTGTGTTTTGGCTCTCATTTTTGTAAAAAAATCCCCCCTCAATCGCCTGGGGGGAGGGGTGGCTAAATTGTGTATGAGTGTTAATCACCGCTGGGTGACATAACCTTTTTGACAAGATTTTGTTTCATTCTTTCTTTCTTCTTGTCAAATTAAGGTTGTGTGCATAGATTGATTGTTGAATTTGAAAAGAAACTTTTACATTACAGTTACACTTCGCATGGTTTCTTTTCATCAGTGATCAAGTTGCATCCATATGTTTCTTCTAATTTGAAACATGAAAAGAAAAGAAAACAAAAATCTCTTCGCATCACATATAAGGCTTTGATTTTGATTGGAATAGTGAGGAGATTGATGGTTGCGTCACTTGTTTGTTGCATTATTGATTGATTTCGTATTCCCCTACTTAGTTAGGCCTTTCATTATTAAAAGGAAAATGAAAAGAGTTCTTTTTGTCATATTAGTTGCATCATAGGTGTGTTCAGGTGACATCGAGTTTCCAGCCTTGAAATCGTCACATAATTCAAGATCAAATCCAAAATTCACCTCAATTAACCTAAAGAGCATTTGAAACTTAACGACACACATAGAGGTCAAGACTAGAGGCATGTTCCAACAACTTTAAACATAGGAGCTGCCATTTTTTTCCAAAGTTGCATTTTGGGTGTGATATCCCGTTCCATATATGTAAGTGTATCAGATCATTCTCCACATACCTTCGGGTATATCAGATGGATCTACATGCATGATAAGTATATCAGAATGCTTTGATCATACAATTATGCATTAGACAACATTACTATAGACTACAATTCCACGTACAATCGAGTATATTTTGGAAGTCCACCATAGGTTTCTATCCTCACCATAAGTAATTGAGTCATTCACCTTGTATACTGTGATACATCGAACACATATTTCGGGGAGATTTCTTGCCGGTACGTAAATCCTTGGTTTTCCAAGGTTGTATATTACAATTCACAGTTTCTTGGTAAAACCTTTTTCCTAGCTACCCCTCTTTGTTTTTGTTCATGTATTTAATTTCTAAAATCAATTAATTGACCATAGAATAACATCCTTACCATGAGATACCTCCTTAGTAGATCTTAGGTTAATACTAATGGAAAAAGTTCCCGAGTCTATTAGTCAAGGAAACCCGTCTGATGGGAATCCTAGTCCCTTTCCTTCTTTTGGAAATATTGGTGCTCCTTATATGGAAAAGTTGTGCCTTCTTGGATTCACCATTCGTTTACCAATTTGGTTTATTTTGACCTCCTTGGTTTCGAATGTCCAAACTACTTCTCAACCATATTCTCTTCCAACTGAACAATATCAACATCATGTCGATCTTAAAGTTGACCCTTTCCTTGTTCATCTATTGTTTCTTCATTGCTTTATTCCTCGTCACCTCGTGAAAGTATTGATTCTAGTAACTATGAAGTTAAGAAGAAGAAGAGTAGGACGAAGAAGAAGAAGGAAAATAAGCGGTGGGGAAACCAAGAAACCATTGCTACCAATGCGACTAGTATAGAGAAACCTTTCAATAAGCCTTGCAAAGTTAAATTCCCTTGCAACCTTAGAAAGGGTGATCACCTTCTAAGAGATTATCATGGTATTCCCAAGGGTTAGAAGTGTGGTCCATAGGATCACATCAACCTTTGTCATCAACCTCTAGAGGTCATGCTATTGACAAACCTTCAACTAGTGATAGTAAAGTCCATGAGAAAAAGGGTAAAGTCAAGTTTCCTTGTTGGTTATGTGAAGGGGATCATCATATTCACCTTTTTCCTTGTATGAATGAATCTTCAAAGATGTTGGAAAACCTTATAGCTTCTCAGCCTCGTCTTCCAGTTGGTTACCAAAAGCTTTCTCCCAATCTTCCACTAGTTGATGAAGCGATTGATCAGATTCGTCTCCAGTCAATCCCACTCTCTCTGAATGTGAATCCCATGATTTTGTTCCTGAAAAACCATTGGTTGAGAAAATTGTTAATCGAATTATAGCTTCAGTCGATCATACTTTTCCTGTAGAGAGTGAGGATAATACTACTCAGATTGTTCTTGTTTCTTCTGATTCTACCGAACAAGGGGGCATTTCTCCCATTCCTACGAAACCCTGTTAGGTCCCTATACTACTAGTGTAACCCCTTATTGTTATTAATACAACCCCATTATTATATTGTTGTGCCCATGTAGTCCCCATATTGTTATTATTGTGCCCCATATATTCCCACTATTTTTATTATTGTGCCCTTACATTATTATTGTTATGTCGGCTGCAATTCTATTATGACCCCTTAGACTCCTATATATAGAAAGTAGGTATTGTAATTTGTATCATCGAAGAATTGTTAATTTGTGTAATGTAAAGTAGGTTTCCCCCTCAAAGAGGCTTATTTCTAAGGCGTTGTTCTATCTCTTTGTGAGCTAGTTTCATAACATTTGGTATCAGAGCTTTGGATTCTAGGGTTTTGCTGCTCCAAACAGGCCATTATGGAATTTTCACTATAACTTTTTCGATACGAAGCTTCAGAAGCTAAAAGAAAAACCCATTTGATCTGAAATAGGTATGAACCTCGGGCTTGGATTGCAGAGCTTGTCTCACTATATTTTCGGATATATGATTTGAGGAAGTTAGGGTTTTCGCAAGCTCCATAATTCCATCTTAAACAGGTCATTGTGGAATGTTCACTATAATTGTTTTTCTACAAATTTTTAGACTCTAAAATTAAAACCCATTTGAGACAAACATTGGGTGAAGCTCGGGCCCAAATTTTAGATCTTTTTTTCATTATATTAGCAGAGATATAGTCCAAGACATTTAGGGTTTCTGCAGGCTCTCGAATTACATCCTAAACAGGTGACCTTGGGAAAATCATCATAACTTTCTATATGAGTATAATATTGAAATTACATAAGAATTTACAAAAAGAGGACGACCTATAGTTTTCTGTATATTAGTTTTAAGTCCGAAGGTCGAAACAATGACACGAGACACTTCGTACAAGTTTGATCTACTAAAAAGGTATATAATCAAGCCATCTTGGGAGATTGGAAGTAAC
Organism: Pinus taeda; assembly: GCA_000404065.3. Taxonomy (NCBI): domain Eukaryota; kingdom Viridiplantae; phylum Streptophyta; class Pinopsida; order Pinales; family Pinaceae; genus Pinus; species Pinus taeda. The sequence goes on from APFE031515393.1 coordinate 280,425, forward strand.
TCTTTCTTGGAGAATCCAACCTTGATCAGACTTGCGGGGTTAGAAAGAGAACTCAGAGGGCTACCTCAGGACACAATTTCAGACCTTGGAGATCCGAAATTACAAAGATACAACAGATTCAAGATTGGGATCCAAAGATCAAGAAAAAGCGATATGAGGAAGTTTGATGGAAAGGATCCGTAAATTGGATACTATAGATGGAGCAATATTTTGATCTACATGGTGTACAACTGTTACAAAAGGTACATATTACATATTTATATTTAAAACCAAATCAATTTTTATGGTATAAAGGGCTTTGTTTTCGTAAACCACTTGTCATTGGTCAACTTTCATGGAGGAATTGATAGCACATTATGAGGATACAAAGAGTAACACCTTCTTCAGCCAATTGATAAATCTCAAACAAAAGGGTTCAATGGAAGAGCACATTGAGGACTTTCAAAAATTGAATATAAGGGTAAATAATATTCCATAGAAGCAAAGGATTGATGTATTCATAGGGACTTTAAAGGATAACATTCAACATGAGATTTGTCTTTGGGAACCTGATTCACTGGAGAAGGCATTTAGGTTGGAAAGAAAAATTAAAAGTGGAATTATGGAAACAAGGAATCCCACCACTCACAACTATAAATATGGAAGTTTTGTTTCTCCTAGCCTTCCACAACCTATAAGGTTTACACCAAAACAATTGGAAGAAAAAAGAGAAAAAGGGCTTTGTTACATTTGTGATAGAAAATACACTAAAGGTCATAAGTGTGTTGAGAAAAAATTATTTACATAGATTGTGAAGAGGAGGAGGAAAATGATAAAGAAAATTCAAAAGAAGAGGATATACACCAGGAACCAACCCTAGAGAAAGAAGAAATGAATTTGACCATATTTTCTACTACATTGGCAGGAATTACCACTCCTCAAACTCTCAATATAGAAGGACATATCAAGAAGAAAAAGGTTCAATAAGTGAAAGATCACATCGAGAAAGAAGAAATGAATCCTACCATATCTTGTAGTGCATTGGCCGAAATTACCACACCTCAAACTATCAAGATAGAAGGACATATCAAGAAGAAAAATGTTCAAGAAGTGAAAGATCACATCGAGCATAAAGAAATGAATCTGACCATATCTTGAAATGCATTGGAAGAAATTACCACTCCTCAAACTCTCAAGATAGAAGGACATATCAAGAAGAAAAATATTCAAGTAGTGAAAGATCACATCGAGCATCAATAACAAGTTCTCCAAATTTTAAAGGATAACATTACTTTGGTGCAGAATCGAATGAAACAACATGCACATCAACATTGTAGTGAAAGAAGTTTTGATGTAGGCGATTGGGTATTTTTACGACTACATCTCAAGCAAGCTATTTATGAGAAGGAAATGTTGGCAGTACTACATGCACTTAAGAAATGGCTACCTTACCTAATGGAAAGACACTTCAAGGTAAAAATGGATCATGACAGTCTTAAATACTTTTTAGAACAAAGATTATCTTTAGAAGGACAAAAAAAATGGGTCACAAATATGTTGGGTTATGAATTTGAAATCATGTACAAAAAGGGAAGCAAAATGTTGTTGCAAATATAGTCTCAAGAAAGGATTAGGATGTGGGAGCATTATCTTTTTCTATTTCTATTATCCAACCAGATTAGATAAACGAAGCAAGGGATGAATGGAAGAAGGATGAAGAAGTGTGGCCACTCATTCAAAAGTTGCAGAACATCCTAATTCAAACAATATTGCCATAACTTGTCGAGGAAGGAAAAATCATATTAGAACTTGGAGCAGTCATAGAAACAAGAACCCGATAGCTATGAAATCGATTAATCTCAGAGTATCTCATCAAGTGGAAGAACTACCCGCTGAAGATTCCACTTGGGAGGACAAGAATTTTATACAGAAGCGTTAAGAACTACTCAAGTGTTGAGGACAACACTTTTTGAAGGAGAGGGGCATGTTAGGTCCCTATACTATTAGTGTAACCCCTTATTGTTATTAGTACAACCCCTTATTACATTGTTGTGCCCATGTAGTCCCCATATTGTTATTATTGTGCCCCATAGAAGCCCACTATTATTATTATTGTGCCCTTACATTATTATTGTTATGTGATTATATTATGACCCCTTAGACTCCTATATATAGAAAGGAGGTCTTGTCATTTGTATCATTGAAGAATTGTCAATTTGTGTAATGTAAAGGAGGTTGACCCCTCAAAGAGGCTTATTTCTAAGGCGTTTATCTCTCTTTTCTATCTTTTTGTGAGCTAGTGTCATAAAAAACCCCCTCCAAGAAAATAGGTCATTGTCTTTGATTGGAGTCAATTGATAGAACCTCATCTCCCTTCTTACATGCATTTTAAGATCATGGTAAAGGATTATGATAAGAATATCCATTACATTTTTATAGATGAGGGAGCTTCTGTTAGTATTATATCCTCCACTGCTTGGCATGCTTTGGGTTCCCCACAACTTTTGTCTGCGCGCTCTGAATCTGTTAGATTTTAACAAAAGAACCAGTCAAACCTTAAGGATCCTTCCACCGTTTCCCATTACCTTGGGAGGAAAAACTATATGTATTGATGTTATGGTCGTCATGGGCCCTTTAGAATTCAGTTTGATCCTAGGGCGATACTATGTTTATACTATTAATGTTGTTGTGTCTACACTCTTTCGAGTGATGTGCTTCCCACATGATGGAAGGATTGTGACTATCGATCAACTTTCATTTGTTGGTCCTAATTTGACTGCCAATCATCCTACATCCCTAAGCGTTCCAAATGTGCAAGTGGTATCTTCCCCGCCACAAGTTAATTATGTGGAATCCTATCCCATTCACATACCTACTGATGAAGATAAGCCTTTCAATGTATGCTCAACTTCTTTCGACCTAGATCTAGTAGGAGATATGGTGGATCATTTACTGGGGGCATTGGAGCCTTGTCTTTCCATTGGGTCCATTGATATGTATCCCTTCCAAAACATTGTTCTTCAATCTAATGAGAACCTCTTGGAAGCCAGGGTCTCCTGGAGGCGATGATCTACTTTTGAAGCAAAGTTCCTTGTATTGTGTCAAGTTCATTAAAAAATGAATCAAGTTTCTTTGGAGCAGAGTTCCTTGTCTTGTGTCAAGCTCTTTAAAAAATTAATCAAGGTTATTTATAATAGAGTTCCTTGTCTTGTGTCAAGCTCTTTAAAAAATGAATCAAGGTTATTTATAACAGAGTTCCTTTTCTTATGTCAAGCTTGTTAAAAAATGAAACAAGGCCCTTTGAGCAGAGTTCCTTTTCTTGTGTCAAAATCATTAAAAAATGAAACAAGGTGTCATGAGCATAGTTATTTTCCCATGTCAAGCTCATTAAAAAATGAAACAGATCCTCTTCCAATTCGAGTCTTTCATTAGATCTCATAATTCCTAGTTGAGTCTCTCACTTGATCTTGTAGATGAACCTTCATTCCATCCACCTGTTAGTAAATAATAGTCTACTTAGGTGCATGAAATGAAGCTTGGGGGGCATGTATCTCAAATTGAGTCATTATGATGGGGGCATGAAAAATAATTTCAAGCATAGCTTTTCTCTGTTTCAAGCTTGTGTAAAAATGAAACCAATTTCAAGCATAGCTTTTCTTTGTTTCAAGCTTGTGTAAAAATGAAACCAATTTCAAGCATAATTTCCCATTTTCAAGATTGTGTAAAAGTGAAACCGTTCTCATCCTATCCCTCGTGATTGCCATTTTTTATCATAATGTTTTTGCCAAATGAGCCTTGGTTTTCTCATTCCATCATCACCATATACTTGGATGATCATATGCTTTCACTTGGTTGTTTTATCCTTACCTAAGGAACAACTGCGATGAGTGGTCTTACTAGCTAGCCTCTTGAGCTTAAGAGCCTTAAGACAACTGAAGTTGAGATTGAAGAACTTAAGAACCTTCATTTTCAAGTAATGAGATTTCATAGATATGACCCCCTAAATGTTTGCAAACAACAATGTACCAAGATACGTTACTCCTAGCCATATGTACCTATGATATTTCGAGAAGATGATAAGATCAAGAACTGGTATAATGCATTAAGGAAGGATTTTCCAGGAGATGAGACAAGGCCATCCCATGTTTCACAGGTAATAGATGCACATATGGAGGATATGAAAAAAAAAAGAAGAAGTTGCACAAAAAATGGAGAAATAACTAATGGCCTGTGACATAGAGGCAGAGCTAGAAGAGGAGGAGGATATTGAACCAATTACACATGAGACAAGTATTTAGTCAAGACCTCCTCTCATTGGAGGCCATCTCATATTCAACAAAATTAGAATTTTTCCTCCACCTGATGACAAAGTCATGGATATATCAAACTTTACCTTTAACCAGTTGAAGAAGAGGATCATACAGGAGAGGGGAAGGTATTTAACTGATGACCTTGTTCATATTGTTACCATATACACATAAAGGGTTATAACATCCAACACCAGGAGGAAATCTTGAGCAGTGGTTGCAACAAATGTGGATTTTGTGACAACAAAATATCTTATGAGTCAAAATGAACAACTGCAAAAGAAGCTAGTTGTTGTAAAACAACAAGCTGATCATGTTGTTACAAAAAATTAGAGGTTGTTTTCTACTAGTATCAGCACGAGAGAGTTGCGGTCAGCCACACTTGAAGAAGTTAATCCAATGGAAGACACTATGAAGTAGATTTATAATGAGATGATCCTCTTACATGAGGTGATGGAGCCCTTGGTTGAAATTTAGAAGAGATCTCAGGAAATCCTGAAGGTTTTTGTTGGGTCCCTATAATACTAGTGACTACCCCATTACTATTGTAGTTGTACCCCTTATTAATATTGTTGTGCCCCTATTGTCCCCATATTGTTATTACTGTGCCCCATAGAATCCCTCTATTGTTATT
>APFE031515393.1:315724-341210 GCA_000404065.3 Pinus taeda
AAGAATCATTCATTTGTGTAATGTAAAGGAGGTTGCCCCCTCGAAGAGGCTGAATTCTAAGGCGTTGATCTATTTTTTTCTATCTTTTTGTGAGTTGGTTTCATAACATGTACATACATACATACATACATACATATCACCAAAAAATTGATCATTTAGCCTAATTTACTAGATGGATCGAAGTACACCTTTTAAAGCCAATTTTACCATAGTAAAATTGCTTTCACTGTGAGAAATTACTCAATAAACCACCTTTGTTAAGTAATTTATAATTAAACCCATGAAGAATAATTAAATAAATCATTATTTATTTGATTTTCTTCTAGGAATAATTAATTAATCACTAATTAATTATTATTCTTTGTCAAATTTGACTAAATCCCTTAGGAATAGTTAAATAAATCATTATTTGTTTATTATTCCTTAACTAATTTCTTGAGATGATAAATAAATCATTTATTTATTTATTATTTCTAGATAAAAGTTTAAATAATTTTCCCTCCTAATCAAATATAATAAAATATTCCAAGTGGTTATTTCAAGAATGGGGTTAATAATATTTTATTATTGCTCATTATTCGAAGATAACTCAATATTTTGTTACAAATAGAAGGGCTTTCCATTCTTTATTCACTTTTGATTATTTTCATTGTTGCATTCACTGTTGTAACTCTGATTATTTTCATTGTTGCACACCATTTTTTGTTGGGTTTACACATTATAGAGGAGAGAGACTCTACACAAGCTGAAGACATTTGAGGATAGCCAAGAACCCATCGCATAGAGGGGGACTGGTAACATTTATTTGTTCCCTTCACAGGTGTTATAATAAAAAATATTCTTTGTATATCTGGTTTCCATTGGATGATTGGAGTTATTACTGTTTCTTTTTGTTGTTTAACTATGATTGTGGCATAGATCTGGGCTTTGGCAGGTTTTGTTTCTATCAGTTGCTGCAGATCTACAATGTCTAACAACCATTTATAATGTTGAGATTGTTTGTCATCCACAATCTTAAGTGAGTTCTTTTCGTACATCTTTGAGAGGAAATACTATAACAAAATTGGCGACTCCATTGGTTTTATACTTTAGATCCACAAAACTAGGTGAACTTAAGCTTTCGTCTTAGGGTTTCTTCTTTTTTAAGTCTCTTAATGTTGTTTTATAGCTTTTTAACCCTAGATCTATTAAATTTCTGACTTGCGCAAGTTTTCTGGTCTTTTCTGCAGGTCACAGGGACCAACTACGACATAGATGACAATTTTTTCTGAGATTTGATGACAGAGAATCAAGGAGCAGAAATCTGATTTTTTAGCCCAAAAAGTGCGATCTGGAGTCCAGAGCGCACCTTTCAACCCAAAAAGTGTGATCTCACCTGAAAACAGGTAAGTACCTGCGCTTTTAGGGTTTCTGGGTTTTTATCATATTTGTTTTTGGGTTTTGTCGAGAGTCGTCTTCTGGGTTGTTTGACCTCTATCTCATCTCGCTTAGGCCTTGATCTACTCTGATTTACTCGTCGAAGTGGAATTTAGCTCCCCTAGAGCTTCTAGTATGCTTCCACCTTTAGAGGAGGAGTTTAGCTAAGTGAGTAGTCTGAGTTTCTGCAACACATGCAGCCAAATTTTCCAGATATGTACCCTTCTATTTCAGATCTATAAAGATAGGCTATCACCATCCATAGTTTCATATTAAAACTTGTTCGGTCATTGGCCTTAGGGTCTCATCGGTTGCCCTAGGTTTTCCACCCATCTCCCTATCTTTTTGCAATGATCTTCCTCTATGGTTTTTTGTTGTTGCTACACCACTTTCTAGTAGCCTAGTGTCATTTGATCCTAGTCACACTGACAATTAGATCTCTTGACCTTTTTAGTGTGTTTTCGTCGATTTAGCCACCAACCAGCACAATGTTTGCAAATCGAGTTTGGGTGGGGTTTAGTTAATTGTTTGGTTGTTCATTTTCTATTGTTAATTTCAGTTTATTTTCAGCAAACTTTTTTCTTTTTTTTTTACAAACACGATCTGAGCTTAATCAATAAATACACTTGCACACATAAGCAAACCTTAAGCGAAGGGTACTTGGTTTACACTACCAAGCCAAGACTTAACATAATAAATTTATCTCCCCTCATCGAGACAAAGGCATATTGTTGATCTCCCTTCACCATTTCTATGTCACATGTGTCTTACCACCATTGCGCCACCAAGGCGTTTGTCGTGGAGACTATTATGTCTTCACCCCTAGTTTTCGCTTTAGCATATTACCCCTCCCCATCGGGTTCGAGTTCATTTCCCTTCGAGTCCCCATATCGACTCTTCTCTTGGTTCATCTGATTTCGAGCCTCCTTCACCACATATCGTCACCATGTCTGGACCCATAGCTAGTGTAGGAACCCAACCTGGTGTTGGCTTCAATTCTGTCCTGGTGGTCACATCAAGCAAAACAGTCTCAACAACCTTTCTGGCAGCCCCCATGATCCCTTTTCTGATTGGGTTAAGTCTACCAAATTTTATCCAGTTGATAAATGACCCCATACACTACAATGCTGGTTTGCCTGCTATGTCGATTAAGCTTCCCTCAGACATCCCGAAGTTTGAGGGTAATGCTGGAGATGATGACTCCATTACTGATGACTCCATTCGTCTTTGGATTTTCCAACGCACACTCACTGGAGATGCTACAAAATGGTATCTAGACCATCCCGCCACCTCTCATTCTGTTTTTGCGATGCTTGCTAAAGTGCTCCTTTCATATTTCCAGTTACCTCTCTAGTACGACACTGGTACGAAGCTATTGACCTCATTCCGTCAGTACTCCGCCACTCGCCTTTCCGACCATGTTCAAGAATGGCATAGAAGGAGCAGCACATGTGTGGCCCACCCTTCGAAGACAATGTCTACGTAGATTGGTTTCTCAGGAGCCTTTTATCACCCATTGGAAAAGATGTCGCATCCCATTTTCCTCAGACCGAGGAAGAAGCTCTCCAAACTGCTCTAAGATATGACCTGATTTACACGCAATTTGGTTATGTCTATACTGTCATTCCAGACCTTCCCCATCTTGGAGTGCCAATGCACTAGGGGAATCTCACGCCACTGACGCTATCATTGGAACCATTTGTCATCCTTCACCATATAGTAAGCAAAGTTATGGCTATTCGCAGGGGGGACTAGTTCCTCCAACACTTATGCCTTTCCTGCTAGCAACGTGTTTTCAGGACCCCAGGCTTTCTACCAAACTGTTGCTCCTCCTTATGCACAACAAAGCGCTCCAGCCCCTCAAGCATTAGTGTCGTAGTCTCCTATGCATCCTCAGCCCTAGCAACCACTGCGCCCCCAGGGTCAAGTGTTTGTGCAGTAGACGACGACCAATCCCCAAAATTCAAAGAAAAAAATAACGAGAAGGGTAACAAGGGTAATCAAGGTAATCAACCTAGTGAACCCCAGGAGAACCATCCTAACACCAACAACCAATAACCAACAATAGGGTAGTCAGCCTAAGAAAAACAAGGCTATTTGTATGAAAAATCCTTGTGCATGTTGTGGTGTACATGGCCATTATACACATGAGTGTCCTCTTTTACCCCAAATGCGCAAATGGAATCTCAAGCAGCTTCTAGAGGTCAACAATTGCCTGAGAATCCTGCGCCATCTCAACTGACAACGCTTACAAATCCTTTCCCTCAGTAATGATTTGTTGCTGCTCAACCTTAGCTAGGTCAAGTAACCCATCCCCCCCAACCCTCTAGTCCTGGTGACTACTAGATCCTTATGATGAATTTTGATGAGGTTAATCCCTCCGATATCAACCTACAATCTCGGTCGCGTCAATATGACAAGCCATCGACCTCGTCTGCCACCGAGTCCAAAACCAAAGAATCTACTAAGCCTCTTATGACACCAAATGTTCTGCTATAGATCCCTCAACCTAAATTTGAGGAAATTCCCAAGATCCCAAAGGGACCATTACATCGTAACGCAACTTCCAACCGATATGTCCATACATACAATATAGTAGATGGCTTGGCACAATCACCTGCCGCCATGTCGACGCAAGAAGTACTCTAGTCCTTCCCATCTCAAAAGAAAGCTCTGCTAACTACTTTGGGTACAATAGATCCTTTCAATGATCATTTTATTATCTTCCCGGTTGATACATCAGAACATCCCCCATTTCCTTCATCCGTTGCTTTCCAGATACTAGTCCGAGTCCGTAATTCCATCATCTCTTGATGAATTATTGATGAAGGTGCATCCACCTGTGTGATGTCTGATTCCGTTTGGAAACAACTTAAGTCACCTGAGTTGTCCCCCTCCACCATCACTTTGCATGCTTGGGATAGACACTCCTCCCAGCCTCTTGGAATGTACCACAACTTTCCAGTGACTCTTGTGGGCAAGACTATCCATGTAAGCATTGAGGTTATTGATGCTCCTTTAGATTACAACATTCTCTTGGGCTGTAGTTACACATAGGCAATGTCAGCCATCACATCTGCGGTGTTCCGCAAGATGTGCTTCCCCCATGAAGGGAAGATCATTACCATCGATCAATTGACTTACTACAAGCCGACATCCGTGACCTCCCCTGAGTCCATTATCTCATTAGTGTTAGATAAATAGTCTCCAACTCCTCTCACTGGTGTTTCGCTTGGAGTCTATAAAGATTCCTCATTGTTGGGTTCTTTCCCTGGTCCCCCCCCTCTCATCTCAGAGCCTAACTCTTTGAGTGTTTGCATATTACAAGTGTCACGGGCTGCCCTTAAGCAGTCTGGTACATTTGATCCGCAACAAGCTCCTCAACACCCTACGTTTACCATCCCAGCGAAGCGATTCAGATCCACCCCCTAGGAACTGTTCCTCTAGGTCTCAACCATCCAGGAGCTGTTCTGTTGGAACATTACCCTGAAGGCCAGATACCTTTCTTATGTCCCCCTCCATTAATATTTTCTGTCCCTGTCATGGCCTCGCTGGTTCTTCCTAACATGACTCTGGGGATCCCAGTATGGTACATTGATCCCCCTGCAAGCATTCAGCCTGGTCAACTAAGACCTTATCATGCTTTGACCCCAGTTCAATCGGTCCCTACGTCCCCTGCCACTGCTTCAGTTCCATCACAACCTCAACAGGAACCCACCCCTATTGCGAAAGCATCTAGATAGGGGGGCAAGGCTAAAAGGAAAGAACCTATGGACAAGGCTCCCCAGCTCCTCCAGCCCCCAAAGCCCCAAAGCCATCACCTCCATGCGCTTTGTGTAAATTTGTTGGGAACGCCACCAATAATTGTCCTCAGCTTCCTCATCTAAAACCTTTGGTTCATGAAATGTTCCCTGAGTTAAATACCCCTAAAGTCCACGTTAAATTACCAGGTCCACACAAGAAACTCAGAATGTTACGCACAAATCAACCTTGTGCCTTGTGCGATCATCATGATCACTACTCCCATTGTTTCCCTCGTCTTGACGAATTTTGTGATTTCCTTGAGGTGCTTCGCGAATACAAGACCACTCGTAGTGGAACACCTACTCCTCTACCTGTGGATTCTGGTACCACTAGTAAACTAGAAAAGGGGTACTCTTGTCCCACCATCGTGATCCCTCACCCCGATGTAGAGATGACGGACACCATGGGCCATATCCTTTACTTGTTGTCATCCTTGAATTCCTGATAGGCAAACCTTTCTGAGGTTTCTGTGCGCGCTTGTATCGAACCTCTTTTGACAGAATCCCAAGTCTCAACATCAGTAGATCCTCCATCTACCATCTTGTCATCTACCATTCAAGATGATGCATATGTGAATCTTCTTTCTCAGGTTGATGCACCAGGTACCATTGCCACATCATGTAGTCAGTCTTCCTCCTGTTCGCCCATCTTCCATTTTGATGAGGACATCATGGAAGTTATGTTTACCCCTGATTACCCTTACACTTAGGCAAGGGGGCATATTTTTGGAGGATTCTAAAGGCCATCTCCTTCCAAATTCTCCCAATGCACTCTACCTTAAGAAATTTTTCTCATAGCATACCCCTTTGATTTTCACATCTTTATTTCTCGCCATATTTCAGATGGATCCATCATCCACACGGTATATCGATCATGCCGACGGTGCAAATCACTTCTCTAGGAATCTAGCCTCGGCAGCCTGGGCCATTTTTACCACCTTGCATACGTTAGTCATTGAGAATGGCTTGTGAATTTGATCTACCACCAATAACCAAGATGAATATGATGTAGTGACAAGTTTTTTAGTCGATGCCCCTGCTCATCGAATCCTTCATCTTCAAGTTCATTTAGATTCCTTGCTACTTGTCATGCAATTGAATGGTGTGTATCATGTGCATATCCAAGCCTTATTCAGAAAATATGTATGAGTTAAGTTGTTGGTACATGAATTTGAAACCATTATGTTCAGTCATGTTCCTAGAGCCCAAAATAACTATGTAGATAACATTGCAAATAACATTCTATATTGGAATTTATCACATGTATACCACATAAGACAACCATAAAATAGCACATGGAAAACCATCATCGTCATATAAAATTCATAATCATATTATGTATCATATACATGTTTGGAGCCCATAGCTCTAAATACATCAGACCTGCCCATAGCATGTTACAAAAATTAAAATCAAAGGGACCCACATGTCCCTATATCTAGTCATTATCTGACGGATCCTGTGCCAAAGGCTCTGCTCCACCTGCACGTAGATCGCATACTTCCTAACCAGCCATTGCCATGCGCTACATGATACCTCACGACTCTGAGGGAAGGACAATACACTCATCTGTGTATCGATTGTCTAACTCATGCCATCTGTGCTCTGAAACTCCAGTCAAGAGTACCTCACACCTACGGTGTAGATCAACGAGTAGCACAATATCCTAGGGACCCTGTTATGACGATGATGTTCCCCGATATGCAGCGCCTGGCACTGCGGCTTGTCCTGCATATCCTTTCTGTTTTACTGGTGCTATGTCTACATACCACATATTTTACACTCAGTACCATATACATGTGATAAAAAAATGAAATGCACCATAAAAAATAGCAACTTAACACTTACCGTTTGGTCCCCACGCTCACCCGAGTGGAAGTGGCAAGTCAGGATCTCCTTGATAGTTCATCCTGCTATAAGGGTAATCATCAATGTAGAGGGGCATCTGATCCCAATGTGCAAAAAACTTGGGTCAGAACACTCGTCCGACTCCCTCTCCTCCTCCTCTCCATAGTAGCTGTCACCAATGGCGCATCCTGGGCTCCTGTGGGCCCCCATATTGGATATGTAAATGAGGACGGATGGTGGGTATCTTCTCAAAGAAGAATGCACACAATACTATAACAAAATAACAATCACAATTCACCTGCCCCCTACATAGACTTAACTATCATTTCACTGATCATAACATCATTTGGGCCCACCCATAGTAGGTCCCAACCAAAATACTCTCAACCATCATCATCTGCCCACCAGTGATGTGGTGGAATGCCTAGCTACCCAAGACCCGTAGCACAACTGCGGCAATAGACCATGTCTCTAGCTGGTCTAGATCACCAATCAGGATAGTCGTGCCCTTGAAACCAACATCCTGTGAACAATGGCACTCCACAAACTCAGTAATGTTCCTCCCATGAGGCAACACCAGATGAATATCCCCCACCACTCCGAGGGGAGGCAGTCTGACCAAGAAATAAATATCCTATAATGTGAGCTCAATCTTGTGCCCCTGCATGATAAAGACCTCCTAGTCTAGATCCCAATAACTCACAATTCTCGATATCAAGGGCTCACCTGCCCTCATCAATGGGTTCTCTACCAACTTGAGAACCCCATAATGAGCTAATGCCCCTCGAACCACCTGATCCCTCTAAATATCATATCGAAGGGTATCCAAGTATCATTCACACCAATTTATTTTCATCTCTGCCATACCTGTAAAACACCACATGTCTTGTTAGTTCAGAGAAGAAAACATTGGTATACAATGATCAACCTACAACCCCCACCAGGCCAGCAGACCACCCCTATTTTCAGCCCCAAATCGTAGTTTTCTGCCTAGAAAGTGCGAGCTCGCAAGTTTTCATCTATTTCCTATGAGCCAAATTGCACTTCTAGGCCCAAAAAGTGTGATGCAATTATGAAAAGGAGCAAGGGTCTCCCAAGGAGCTACTAGGTACCAAAAATCAGGAAATAAACCACTGAAATTGAAGAGATGAGTAAGGCCACCTGCCTGAACGTCACAGATCATTATTCCGATGGTCGATTTGTCTGCTACGATCTCCACAAGATTTAGGACCCTTCCCTCCTCTCCAAATTCACCACAACTCACTTAGCAAATGAATCCAAATTGGAGGGAAAACGTCCTTTCATAGAAAAATCCATAATTTTTCTATTGCTCATTGCGACCAAACCGCAACTCAGTTTGATGAACCGTCAACACCGTTGCAAATTTCTCATCAATTATTATAATGGGTCTTCCTCAGTTTTTGATGATTTGACACTTCACCACAAAGTCATTTTTCCAAGAAGGGTCACTTTGTCGCCTCTCAACATCGAATTTATTCATAAAGCACTTGTACTTTGAGGGCCACCTCCTCTTAATACTTGTCTTACCATGTGTCAATTTTTGTCATGAGTAACCATCATTTACTCATGTTTTGATGGTCACCACTGGGCTTATTGTGTGTGGCAGCGTCATTGAGTCAACCTTGTTCGGGGCATCCGCGATGAGTCACCCTTGCATACATGGAGTCTGTTTCATGTCCCATTCTATCATGTCACATTATTCCATCAATATTTTCATATTGTTCATCTTGTGTTGCCCAGTTTTGTCTCCAATCATACTGTCCCCATCCCCTCCAGAGTTGAGTTAGTCGCTGCCAGGTCAACCATGCACTTAATGCTCTAACGAGGGCAGTCATCTGTTTATCCCCCAATCCCACATTTTCCATTGTCCCTGGTGTCAGTCCATCAGTCACATTATATTTTCCCTCATGCCTTAGTTGAGGATCCTCATTGCCTCACCTATTGCGGGCCTATTCTGTCGACATTAGCTCATTTATTCCAGAAGAACGACCTAGAGGGCGGTGTATCTTGGGTCTAGCTTCCATTCTTATTCGATGCCTCAGATCGAGTAGAGGGACTCCTTATTTCCATTTGACTTGGTTGTTTCATGTTCCCGATTCATACACTTGATGGCCCAGTGATACAACAGATTGTACTAGTGATTCCTAGGTGTGTGTGAGATGTTTAAGACCTCATGAGGGGGTGGCCCTTCAGGTAGCTCCCCACATGCCTAGATGTATTCCTATTATGCTACAACCACGGATGCAGTTTTGCAAAGTTGATGGGTTCGGTTCCTACTGATCATAGTATTCTTAGCATGCACGTCTCCTTCAGATGATCCATTCAGTTTTGCAGCCCTTCTCTGTTTAGCAGGGCTTCCTCAGTTTTTCTACCCTCCCTCCCACCCATTTTTTGAGGGAAGGGTCATTATATCTGATGTACTAAGATATTATTATATTCAGTCTTGGCTCATATTTTTCTAGGTGCATTATGTATATGGGACACATTGTATTATTTTTTGGCTCTATTATGCTAGCATGTCATGTACCATTCAACATGTACTTCATTGCTCAGTTTTATGTTTCTGGGCGCACGATTATTTTTGTACTAATTTATCTCGGCGGGTATAGGTATGCCTCCCCCACCTCATTGAGGTCCAGTATCACAACATAAAAGGAGACTTGCATTAGTCTCGCCCCCTCTGCCCCTGTCCTCTTTCACTTTAGCTTTATTGGTCTCTCTCTCTCTCTCTCTCTCTCTCTCTCTCTTTAACTCCACTATGTTGTCTAGTGATTGTGACTTTGCAATGTACTTCGGTCATACTTTTTGCTCCTAACACTCGTACGTCGGGGGGCAATCTGTTATCATAAAAATATTGATCATCTAGGCTAATTTATTAGATTGACTGAAGTACACCATGTAAAGCCAATTTTACCATAGTAAAATTGCTTTCACTGTGAGAAATTACTTAATAATCCACCTTTGTTAAGTAATTTATAATTAAACCCATGAAGAATAATTAAATAAATCACTATTTATTTTATTTTCTTCTAGGAATAATTAATTAAACCATTGTTCAATTATTATTCCTTTTCATATTTCACCTAATTATGAAAAATAAACAGATAAATCATTAATTATCTTATTTTTCTCTAAGAATAATTATTTGATCACTAATTAATTATTATTCTTTGTCAAATTTGACTAAATCCCTTAGGAATAATAAAATAAATGATTATTTGTTTATTATTCCTTAACTAATTTCTTGAGATGATAAACAAATCATTTATTTATTTATTATTTCTAAATAAGAGTTTAAATAATTTTTCCCTCTTAACCAAATACAATAAAATATTCCAAGTGGTTATTCCAAGAATGGGGTTAATAATATTTTATTATTTCTCATTATTCGAAGATAACTCAATATTTTGTTATAAATAGAAGGGTTTTCCATTCATTATTCACTTTTGATTATTTTCATTGTTGCACTCACTGTTGTAACTCCGATTATTTTCATTGTCGCACACCATTTTTTGCTGGGTTTACACATTATAGAGGAGAGAGACTCTACACAAGCTGAAGACGTTTGAGGATAGCCAAGAACACATACCATAGAGGGGGACTGGTAACATTTATTTGTTCCCTTCACAGGTGTTATAATAAAAACTATTATTTGTATATCTGGTTTCCATTGGATGATTGGAGATATTGCTGTTTCTTTTTATTGTTTAACTATGATTTTGGCATGGATCCGAACTTTGGCAGGTTTTGTTTCTACCAATTGCTGCAGATCTACAATGTTTAGCAGCCATTTATATTGTTGAGATTTTTTGTCATCCACAATCTTAAGTGGGTTCTTTTCGTACATCTTTGAGAAGAAAACACTACAACAGGGCAGACTGCCAGCAACGCCAAACCAACACCCAAAAACACACAAGATGTCCAACCAAATAAAAAATAACGTGGAGATTTTTTTATGATGTCGCGAGTATACTGGTTAGTCGACCTTTCAACCCACAGATGACCAATGGCCCCATAAAATGGCCTTTACCATTGCACCAAGTGGCACTCTCTTGATAACTCCACCAAAAAATTATATATAAGCTACAGTTTAACATCGAGGGGGAAGAAGGTGGCATGTGGCAGAGTGAGATACTAGGATTAGGCAGAACAAGGGGTGTTTGAACTGCAGAGGCACACATTCTAAGATAGGGATCTACATATAATATTCTTTGGGAGTTTTCCCTAAGGAATCTTTAGATTCCCTAGAGGCTCTAGGGTCATTCTGACAGAAACAGATCTACTTTATAGTCAAATTTCACAAAATTTCAACAAGACTTAAACCATGCAGTCCATTTCTTCATTTGAGTAGAAAATCTTTTTCCCCTCTCTAGAAGAGAACCTTCTAAGGAATCTAAAAGATTCCTAGGGAGCCAAATTTGACCGTGGCAGAAAGGGGTCATGTTTATAATCAAACTTCACGATTTTTCACTAGGATTTTGATGGTGCGAACATTTTTTTTATTTGAGTAGCCCATTTTCAAGCCATCCCTATATGTTGATGTAAAAGGTGTATTTTTCCATGTATTCATTTTGATTTTTCTGTTGATGAATGAAGATGCCTCATCATAAATCTTAATCACATGAATTCCATTTAATCTATTCTTGGTTCATATCACCTTACTATGTGTATGCACTTGTGGTTACATGATCTTTTAAATGCGATTTTGAATGCGTCCTTGAAGTAAATAAGATCTGGATCAAGCTTGAGTGTGGAGAGTGAGACAATAATGTTTCCAACATTAAGGTCCCTAGGGATATATTAGTGGCTTCAACCTTTTTTTGAGGTGTAATTCCTAAGGAGGTAAATTATGCAATCCAATGCCACAAATCCCTGAAGGGTTACAAACCACTGTTTCCACTAGAGTATAATATTTCCTTCCATATGAAACCCTAAGGAAGGGGGAGTGGAATATGTATAATGGCACCGGTAAGGTTCCAACTTCCTCATTATTGATTTAATTGCAAGAGGGTGGGGGGAATTATTTCTCCGAGAGAAACTATATGTGTGTGTGGGGGGAGAGAGAGACAATGTGTGTGTGAGAGAGAGAGAGAGAGAGAGAGAGATTAGCCCCAAAGGTTATATCAAGTGGTTCAATTTGCCATGAAAAATTCATATTGGCCAAGAAGGTCACAATTTAAAATCCATTTTTGTCTCACGGGATTAGGTTTACATGTTCTCACCTATAGCATTTACCCTAGATACCATTCGTGAAATGTGAGGAACTATATATAGGGTTTTGTCGAGAAAATGGTCCATGGAAACAAAATACACATGCACATGTAAATAATAATAATAATTTAACGTCACACCCAAGCCAAAGACTAAACTGGGGTATGAAACTTCGTTATTTGTGGGACAAGGGAACCCCCTCCATGTAGCAATTTGACTTCTAAAGTATACATAGGTGTACATACTCTACCCGCACCCACCCCATTGAATAGATTTGAACTTTTGACTTCTTAGGAGGAAACACATGTATGCATGTATGTATGTTGTTTTTCCAAGCATATGTATGTTGTGGTAAGCACAATGGCCAACCATATGTATGTTGTGCCAAGAACATGAGGAAATCTCTACAAATCTGCATACTTGTTTGTGGGATGTCATTATACAAAGGAAGTATGGGGGACATCTTTAACACTATTGAATAGAACATGTAAATGGGAAAGAAACTCCTTTATTAGAAGTATTAAAAACCTTATATAAGGATAAGGATGTATTAAAAAATATATCTTTCCCAATTGTTATTAGTTGTGATATATGGAGGTGTAGAAATGATATTAGTTTCCAAGATGTCCCATTCTCTATAGTACAAGTATATCAGAGTACAAGTTTTCTATGAAGAATAGATAAACATTGTGAAGAATGGGCAAAAGCACCAAATTAATCATTTTTTGAGTGATGATTCCCACCCATGGAGCTTCTTTGATGGTGCTTCCTAAGAAAATCCAAGTAAACATGGTGCATGGGATTGTATTTATTTTAATTCCTCCCATTATATCTCTTTTTTATTGGATCTTGGAGAAAGGGCCAATAATTGGGCCAAGTTATCAACCCTGCTAATCCTTTTCAGATTAGCCATTAACAAGAATGTAAGTAGTGTCCAGGTCTATGGGAATCGAAAAGTTTTAGTGGATTGGCTCAATGGAACAATCACCATGCAAAATTTAGGTCTTCAAGTAGTGATGAATCAGATATTAGCTATGAGAAGCAACTTTAACACAATATATTTTGCTCATTGTTTTCATGAACATAACTTCATGGTTGATTCTTAACTAAAGTTGGTGTTCATTAGAGGCTAGAATGATGAAGTTTATGGTGGAGAATGAGGGGTTTATCTCATAACATCCACCTTTCTACCTTCTCTAATCTTCCTTTGTTTCACATCCACTGATTCCTTTGGTGGAATAGTTTGATGGTGTTCATTGTCGATCAATGAATAGTCTTCCTATTCATTCTTTATTTTATTGCGGAGTATGGATTGTAATGGCATCATGCATATGAAATAGAGTATATATTATTTATATGGATTTGGTTGGTGCTTTTTGATAATATTGTTGATATATTCAAATTTGGCTAAGATTTTTTGTGAATTGAAGTACCAGGTTGTGCAAAGGCACAAATTTATAAATGTAATGTATTTTTTTTACCTTTTAATATATGCATTTATTTCCATATGGTGAAAACATGCACATGTACACAAACGAACCCACATTTGTCAAGTGTGTGTGTGTTATGAGACAAAAATGATGGGCTAGTTTGACTAGTTGGGTACTTTAAGTTTCATGCAAAATTCCTTGGCTTCAATTCCCTAGGTTGGTTGTGTTTGTTGTGTACCTCACTCAATGTCCCTATCAAGTCAGGAGTCGTTATTAGCGCTGACAGGTTTACACTGGGCACAATCCATGAAATGCAAGGAAGTGTCCATGGTTTCCCTGCAAGGTTTATTTAGGGAACATTACTATATATATATATATATATTATTATATACATATATAGATATAGATATATATAGATATAGATATATCTATATTATATCTATATCTATTCTATATCTATATCTATAATCTATATTCTATATCTATATCTATATCTTATATATATATTATATATATATATATATATATATATATATATATATATAATATATATATATATATATATAATTTATATATATATATATAATATATATATTATATTATATATATATATATATATTTTTATATATATTTATATATTTATATAGATATAGATATAGATATATCTATTTATATAGATATAGATATAGATATATATTTATGTTGTGTGTGTGCGTGTGAGAGAGAGAGAGAGAGAGGGGGATTGCACAAACTTCTCCAACTCACCACTTGATCAAAATAGACATTGAATGACAAGACAAACTATGTAATAAAATATATTCCAAACCAGATTTTTTTGAACCTAGAGTTTTCTTTTGGAGGTTATATAATAGCCCCAGGGTATGATCTACTTTCATTAGATATTTACGGGAAAGAATATTCCTTTCATTCATTCATCAAAGCAACATAAGTTTGTTTGGAAATGATAAACCATTGATCATTAAAATGGAAATACAAACAAAATGCATCGACTTATTGACTCAATATTGTTTGCAATTCATCACTTACAAAGTTTGGATGTTGAGATAATTAATTACTTAATTTCTGAAGAGAATTAAGTACAATCCATCCACTAACACACGAATTTTCTATGAAAGCGTGTACCTCTCCCACTAGAATGTGGGTGTCTAATAAGTATAAATTTTTAGTTAAGCCCTAACACAAAAAATAATAATTTAAAACGAAACAAAAAAAAACACATCACGAATAAAAAACTAATATAAATTGTGGTATCTAAATGCTAGTCAACACTCAACCAATCCTAGATATTTTTATTATTTTTGGCTTTTGTGCATAGATAGAACTGGAGACAAAAGAGGAGAGTATTCTAATATTCATATTCTTTTTCTCCATTTCTTTTGTTTTTAAACTTGAGAACATGTAAGTGACGCCAAAGAAGGTTGAGCACATTAACAATAACGAAAAAAAGATATGTAGGCATGGAAATATTTACTAATGAGGATTTCTTCATTAAAGATTGAGATTATTGCATTGGAAATAGATGGGGAATGCATCAAACACTATTTTATTTGGCATTTCCTTTGGAAAAATCGAGTGTAATATCTGCCTTGTTGTCTCCTATTAGCATGCGACCATAAGCTCATTACAAGGAGGCTTCATAACATAACATACATAAATTAGAGGTCAAGGGAAAGTGAAAACAGAAACGCTGGCATCTTTCTGGCCAAGAAGCTTGATGGGTGTTTTAGATCGAGGAGACATCATAGGAGAGACATAAGTTCATTCATACCCATAATTCTTCTGGGCCACCATGACCCATTTCCCCTCCTCACCCAAAATATGGTTATGATGTTGTAATTTCTTGTTCCTTCACTGTCTTCCCCTTCCCCGCCCTCTGATTATTTTGCTCCCCCATTGTTGCCAAACCCTAATATACTGAATATCAATTAATTGACATATATCTCTTAGAGACCAAATAAAAAATGGACTGCCTTGTTTTAATCCTCTTACGGTACCTTCTTTTTTGGCTCACTGCTAATATCCCGCAAAAGTGAGTAGAAACATGTAAGATCCCCATATAATCCAAGCCTCCACAACAAGTAATACCACACACCCATACTATGTAATTGATGGAGCATTGTGAAGAAGGGATTGGTTCCAATATCGTCCCCTCAAATGTAAAAGTCCAAGATTATGTAATTTCATTCAATCTCTAAATATGATATGTATTAGATCATTATATTGTTTTTCATCCATCTTGATGTATTCAAAGTGGAAAAAGTGGAGGAATCATCTCACGGGACTGTTTTTACTCTCGAGACCCAGTTTTGCAAAACGGGATCTGAAACCTTCTGGGTGCAGTTTGAGGCATCAAATAAATTTTTTTGGGGGTAAAAATTTTCTTCTTTAGTGCCACACCTTTTCATGTTGTTGTACACACAAAGATATTTCCAACCACGTAAGAAGCGCGTCAATCGTAGTCCGTATGCAAAAGTTATGCCACTCATAAGTTGACCTTCCTTTTTTCACCACCATATATTGAGAGGATGTCACGTCAGCCCCCATTATTAATGGAAAAGGGGCTAACCATGTGTTTTTGATTTAAAATATTAGTCTATATTGTGACTCTAGTTAAGATTTGATGTAGTAAAGCTTAACCACTAGTAGGTTATCATGATGTGTTATAACTACACCACTAGGAGGAAGAGGCATTCCATTCTTTCGAGAGCATTTTTTCCATAATTCAACAAAGATAGCTAGGAGAGATAGGAGGTAGAGCACAAAGAGAATATTTGTGCACTATAGCAGCCCACATACCACACACATTACTTCTTTGTACCTCCAGCCTTATTTTCCAGACAAAGAAAGAGAGCGAGGTGGCGTCACCTTCTAGTTGGGTTTTCTCCCGAAAGGGTTTCCCATAGCATATCTTGTGTATTATCTGTGTGTGAGCTTATTTTGTTGTTATCTACTTTTCTATTTTCATTCACATGCATGCACTAATTACATTTAAATATATAGATCTAGAGTTTTAGTAAAACTGTAATAGTGTAGAAATTCAAAGTTTTAATATATTATTATCAAATTTATGGTGACGAACTAGCTAGTGGAATATCCATGACAGTTTACTGATCAAAATCATTTCTTCTACTTTACCTGTTACATAGTTTCCTAATCTATTTCAATTGCAACAATGTGTTGGCGCCATCACGTGTAAATCAATTTTTGGATTGAAAAAAATTAGAAGGTTTGTTTTCATTACAAACCTTTGTAAAACAACTAATTCAAGCCAGAGATGTAAATTTCATTATTAAAAATAGGGGAAAAAAGGAGGAAATTATTTTAGAGATCAACATGATGAATGGATAAAAGTTATCATCTCAAGGTTGGACTCTTTTTTTGTTGTAGGCTAATACATTATTTACATATGATTATATTGTTCACCTAGGGAGGACTTGAACCTAGAACCTTGGGGGAGAAAATTCCTCACTCACTCGATTATCACCAGTCGAGATGCCTCAACTGGGTATCTCAAGATTGAAATTTATACACATTAAGCCAAGATCAATAAATTTACTTGAACAAATAAAAGAGTAGGGTGAGGTTTCAAAGTAGAATGTTTGGATCTCTTTTTGGACCAACCCTCACTCATGAATTATCAAGGGAAAATATCTACTTATACCATCCCCTCTTCCCTCTTGGATTACAAAGCCATTGACCTAATATTAAAAATAAATCAAAATCCAAGTCCCCTTCCCTTCAGATGTAATCCCTTATAGTTCTAAAATAGGCTAGAGGACTTTATCATATTTGAAAAGAAGTAGTTGGGCCACAATTTTTTGTTTAAGATCAAACATTGGAACATGTAAACTTTATCTTAAAAAGCTAGGCTAAGCAAGTTTCTGTGCCTCCAATAATAAGAGAAGACAAAAGATGTTAGTGGAAATACATGGATAGAATGAAAAATAAAAAGTACCCCTCCTCATGACAATATAAGGTTTAGAAATGAACCAAGATATCCTCACAACTCAAAAGAAGAGGAATATTGATGTCTCAAATATAATGAGTGTCTGTATAAGCACAATAAATGATACTAATAATTTCATTCACAATAATAAATAATAATAATGTACGTTTAAACTAGATAAACAACTTGATAAAGTTAAAAACTAGTATCCTAAGTTCAATGATTATGACCGTGATACTAAAAAATGTAGATAACCATGAAAAGTTAATTATTCAACTAAAGGAAATGTGTCTTCTACTAATTAACCAACACTTCTCCTTACAAGTATTCTTCATAATGTATTTAAATGAGCTATAAGTCCACTCCCATTTTGGATAATTTGTCAGTGTTTGAATTTAATTCCCTATGAATGGGATTAAAGGATATAACCCTGAAGATTCTAATTACCTCCATAACTATAATCATCCACTAATCCAATAAAGAATTGTTTATGGAAGTATAACACTTCAGCCAATAAATAATAGCCTTTGAATCCCCTATCACTTATAAGTTTAGATTTCTAAAGTGACACAATTAAAATGACTAACATAAACAATTGATTTATATTATTGTAGTACTTGTTAGGTAGTTTTATTTTTGTTCCTAGACTAAATTAGTCATTCACATTAGTCATTTTTAGTTCTATTATGTATTAGTGAGTTGTATATTTTAACTTAGGACTAAATTAATAATTTATGTTAGTCGTTTTTAGTTGCTTTAATTAAGATTGCTCATTTTTTGTAGCATTTCCCTTGGAAAAGTTGCGGTGACTAACTTTTTTAGTCACCTAGTCACTAATTTCTCATTTTCTACTAGTGTATTTTAATTTTCTATGATCAAATAGAAGGAATATATAAGAAAAATCTCATTTATCAGAAATCACAGTTGGAGATAATCCCTCCACATCTAGATTTATCATCAATGTAGGGGATTTAATTATATTTTTGGCTTATCATTTCATTAGATGTGCCCCTCTTCGAAAATTATATAGTTGCGCTAAAATGTCCAATTTTATGTGAAATTAACTACTAAATTACATCCTCTTTGTGTTGATGAAAAAATCAAGATGAGCCACAAATAATTTCTCGTCCAAAGAATGGTAATAACCCATCATTAAAAGAAAAACAAAATCAACCGACAAATGATTGTAAATTGCCATAATTGCAATAAAATATACAATCCAAGTCACAATTTAAGACCTTGGATGTAGTTATGTTAGGTTTAGCAAATAAATTAAATATTTCAATTAATAGAAGGCCTGGGTTTCTTCAAGGTGAATAACCATGAACATTATATATGACCTTTTCAAAAATACTCAAGTCCCATTGTTGGGTAATGGAGAACATTGTCGCATTATCTAATATCTGTGAAAATGTGGTGGGGAAGAGGAAATCTAAAATAACTTGGAGAATGTAGAGGGGGAGCCATTTGATGTTCTCACGACTAAAAACAATTACTTTCAAGAGAGCTCTTTCCATGGTTTTTGCATCTGATTGATGGTGATTTTAGTAGATTAACAAATATAGAAGAAAATCCAAGTAAAAGGAACTTGGAATGAATAAATGCACCAACTAATTTTGAGTGAAGTGCATTGAGCAGTAAACATGGCACACTTTGGTGTTAATAAGATGAGTATGGACTTGAAACCATTATTCTTCTGAAAGGGGATGAAGAAGGACATTTTAAATTTTGTAGCAAAATGTTGAGCGTTAGCGATAAAATATGAGAACATAAATCTAGTAGGTTTATTGCAACCCCATGAGATACCAGAGTCTAAGTGGGAAGTTATATAAATGGATTTCATCATGGGACTACCTATAATAGCAAGAAGACATAATGTTATATTTTTAGTGGTGGACACGCTAACCAAAAGTTCCAATTTCATACCAGTTAAAAATTGCATATAAGACACCTAAGTTAGCTAGATTCCTCATTGATTAAATTATGAGATTACAAAGAGTGTCAAGGAAGATCATATTAGATAGAGAAGTGGTGTGTACTAGAAGGTGTTAGACTAGTTTCCATGAAGCATTGGGAACCCAATTAAACTTCAACAATTCTTATCACCTCAATAAGGATGGTGAAATAGAGAGGAATAATCAAATCCTTGACAACATGCTACAAATGAATGTGTTGTACCAAAGAAAAAAGATGGGAAGTTTTTTACCATTATTAAAATTTTCTTACAATAATAGTTTGCAGAGTTCCACTAAAGGATTGGGTATTGATGGAACGAAAGTAGTACAAGAGATGGAAGAAAAAATGAACATGACAAGGGAAGGCTAAAAGAAGTACAAGATCAATAAAAGAGATATGTCGATGTTCATCAGAATGATTAAAGTTATGAAGTGGAAGATAGAGAATTTTTGGGAGTATGACCCCAAAAGAGATCCATAAGGTTTTGGAAGGGAGTGAAGTTGTCTCCATGGATTATGGAACCATTTGAAATCATAGAGAAAAAAGGGTTGGTAGCATATTTCCTTTATTTAACTACATCATCAACAGATATGTTTGATGTGTTTCATGAGCTTATATTATCTCATTATATTTTGTATCCTTTGCATGTTATTGACTTAAGTCATTTGTAGATATTGGGGGAGGGTATGGTGATGCATGAGCCAATTCGCATACTAGACCATCAAACTATACAACTTATACGGTGATTGGTTGATTAAGTGAAGGTCCAGTGGGATAGTTATAGTCCCAATTTGGCTGCTTGGGAGGATGCAATAAGACACGTCACCATTTTCCCTTCTTATTTTGAGGACTTTGGAATGAAATCTATAGTTAAGAAGGGGTGTATGTAGTGCCCCGCTCTGGTTGATCAACTTTGATTATTACCTTAACCTTGACATAGCCTTATGCCACATACATAATTCTTTGAGGACCTCAAGTCAAGGATTTGATTATTTTATTTTAAGATTAGTGGACGTGATAATAATTGTGATGAATTAGCATGATGTTATTTTGGTTGTGATGACGATGGACCTACTTGATGTCTGTGTAATCATGTTGATGAATTCATTATATGTTTTCATGTGTACATATTTTGAGGACTATCTTATTGCTTATAGTTTGTAATATGTTGATAATTATGTTATATGGATAATTCAACATGTGCAATCATATCAATGACTAACAATATGAGCAGACATAACTTGTGATTATTGAGTTTGGTAAGAGACCACCTAGATGCACCTACTTGTGATGATTCAACGACCTCTATTTTGATTGATTACATACTATTGACACTAGTATTTTGAGATTTAATTGATATTTTGCTAAGGTTACTAATGTCATGATAATGATTGTAGACACAGGTCAGTTCTTGGTTGAGGGACTCACATATGGGTGATGGGCTTGTACAAGATAAATGGAATTTCATGGGAGGGGAGGGATATTGTCCCTAATTCCCCCATTAGCACTACTGTTGTGACTTGGGTTAGAAGGTATTGGGATACCTTCGCCTTGAATCTCATGATGTCGTGAGGGCAGACTTCAGATTGGGTCCCTCACGAGGATTTATTGGAGGGAACACAACAATGTCTATTCCTTGAACCCCAACACCATTGGTCTCACCATAGAGGGTGACACGAGAGATGATATTGGTCCCTATTGTCACACCAATTTTCCCCCTCATATTCATGTGTGTTTGAAGGGAAAATGATGTGGAATCCTTGAGATTTTGAAGGGAAGTTCTTGAAGGGTACAATTGACTTGGCATTGTTGAAATTAGGAAAAAAAACTAAAATATAATTAAGGGTTGATGATTATGCAATGATGAGCATTAATTCACATAATGTAGTAAGTCGGTTTTGAGAATTAAATTAGTTAAATCATAAGAAAACCTTGGGAAAAATAAGAATAACTAGAATTATAAAATCTAGACCAATAAAATAACCCTACCCTTCTCACTTTTGGAAAACCTTAAGTATATAATGTATATTTAAAATAACTCCAAAATATGTAAATTTCTCTAATAATAAAAGGGAAAGAGAACATAGATTTAGATCAAAAACATTAATCAAATGATAGTTTACTCTCATTAAGAAAAGAGGGTTGTGTATGTAATTAAATAATAATAATTTAAAATTAGAGGAATTTAGTTTCATGAGAGAACTTCAATGTGGCTAGAACATAACACAAAGATCTTCGTTCAAGATTTCAACTTAAGAAAAACTAGGGAGTAGCAAGGGAACAAGATATGAAACCTACTGGTTGAGTTCAATAATGAACACAAAATAAGGAGTATAAAAGGGTATCAAGAGACATCTAGGAGAAGAAATAGGGAATCATGTGCGAGTGAGAGAAAATATCATTTTTAATAATAAATTAAGTAAATAATTTTAGAAGAGCCTTAGTAAGAGGTTGACACATTGAGACAAGGTTGCCCTCTCTCCCCTTACCTGTTTATCTTGATGGCGGAATCCTTCAGCAGAGCTTTAGATTACAAGAGACAAACTGGTCTCATCACTGGCATAAAATTTGAGAACGGAGTCAAAAACATAAACCAGTCCCAATTTGCTGATGACACTCTCGTAATAGGAGGGGCGTCTATCACAATAGCTCATCGTTTCAAAACTCTTCTGGACAAATATATGAGTTATTCAGGAGGCATGATCAACCATTTAAAAAGCTGCATCTATGGTTGGCATGCAACAGCCCAAACCCTCCATAACATAGCCAACACTTTTGGGGTCCCCTGCAAATTGAATTGGGAATGTTTCACCTATCTGAGAATGATTATGAGAATTGGGCCCTTAAAAGCTGAAATCTGGGACACAATTATAGAAAAAATGAAGAGGGAAGTGCAGTAGTGGGGTTCTACATGGATTAACTCAGCAGACCGCCTTATTCTCCTAAAATCTCTCATCTCTTCCACTCTACCAATTCACACTAATGCAGGCTCCAGCCATATTCCATAATAAGATGGAAAGTATTCTCCACCATGTTCTCTGGCAAGGGGGGAAAATGAAAAAAAGAAGTTCAATCTTGTTAACTGGAAGCAAGTAATTCAAGGCCAGGATTGTGGTGGACTCGGAATTAGATCTCCCAAGCTCTCAAATTTGGCCTTTGGAGGTAAGATCATGTGGATACTAATTAGTGAGAAACTGACATGGTGGAAAAGAGTACTAGAATTCAAATATCTAAGCTACCCAAGACAACAACTTTTGGACTGTGAAATACCTGCTAGAAACAATTCAAAAATTTGGAAACTATGCAAAAAAGTAATCCTTTTTTTGGCCCAAAACACCTCCAAAGTCCCTAGGGGAGGCAATAGTATCAAAATTGGTGCAGACAAAATTATGGGGAATCAATCTATTAGCAGTTAACCAGGTACGGATAAAATCCTTCTCTTTCTTTACAATAAAGGAATTCATTATCTGGACCAAATCTCACAATGGGACACCCACTCGCAGATATGGATGGGATGGAGTTTTCCATCCATACCCTTAGATCTTAAGGAGAGCTTTGACATCCTTCAAGCTCATCTCCACAACATTTCCCCCATAATAAAAACCGACATCGACAGTTTTCGATGGGATCCTACAGGATCTAACTATACAATTCAAGCTGGCCACCAATACTTATGTAACAAAGATTATCTTGCTCCTGCTTGGACTCATTGGAAATTTTTTTGAAAGTCCGAGGTCATCCCCAAAATCAAATTCTTCATCTGGACCCTCTTGAAAGGGAAAATACTCACTACTGATAATCTTAAAAAGAGACGTATAGCAGGACCTTCTCGATGCCCAAATTGTAAAGAAGCAGAAGAAACCATCCAACATATCTTTATCACTTGTCTTTTTGCAATTTCTTACTGGAAAGGAATATCTCCCAACGATTATCTCCAATGGAATTCACAAAACTCCATTGGCGAGGTTCTGAATCTATGGAAGAAGAGTTACCCTTGGCAGCATAAGAAGAAAAATATAGCCAAACGGGTTTGGGATGCCCTCCCTTATGCCCTTCTATGGAAAATCTGGTTGGCAAGGAACCGTATGATCTTTCAAGACAAGGAAACCATCATAAGGAATCTCTGCAGCAACACAAAAAGTTTAACGTTAGAAACCATTTCTACCAAAAATCTAAAGAAAATTGATATCACTGGCCTCCGTGTTGAGGAAAGGGATTTTATTTGCCATTTATTAGACAAAAGCAATAACAATAAGATTGAAAGTAATTCCAGCATACAGTCTAGCATCCCCAATCATAGTTGGAAAATAAGAAACAAAGAAGAAGAATTCTCAAGCTGGTTCTGAGGTAGAAATCTCCACTATCTCTTCTTCGATGGAGCTTCTAAATCCAACCTAGGAACAACAGGTGCAGGCGGAGTCATCTACAATCCCAGTGGTAGCATTATAGCCACTTATGAATGGGGATTGGGTTCCTTATCCAACAATAGGGTAGAAGCTCTTGCCCTCTATCAAGGACTAAATCAACTCCAAAAAATTGGAATTAGCACAGCGATGATTTTTGGGGACTCAGCCACAATCATCAGTCTCATGGTTTGCAATCGAAAGGCATCCAATATCTTCCTTCAGCAAACGATTAATAGGTGTCAAGCTCTAACCCGTTAAAATATGGAACTTCGATTTTTCCATGTGCTCCGCTCTCTCAACAAATAAGCTGA
Source organism: Pinus taeda (assembly GCA_000404065.3). Lineage (NCBI taxonomy): Eukaryota > Viridiplantae > Streptophyta > Pinopsida > Pinales > Pinaceae > Pinus > Pinus taeda. The sequence continues at coordinate 340,094 of APFE031515393.1, forward strand.
CTTTCGTGCCAACAGAGCTTGTTGCAAACCCAAAGGAAATATTCTCTGCAATAATATAGAATCTTATCATCATCTCCCATAATATTTTCCCTCATCATGGTCTGTGGCAATTCATCCGACCCTATCCTCCGCAGCATCTTCATGGGATTCTTTGACAGACATCTGCATCTCTCTTCCTCCGTCAAATCTCTGATTGAGATCTTCTCACCTCCCAACAGTCCTGTCGCTCCTTCCACTCTGCCCCGATTGACTCAATTCCTTCACTCTCATGATTCTCTCCTTCCATCTCTCGTCATCCCACGCCTCCACTTTTGTGGTCTTCATCTTATAAATTCGAGCACCCCCCCTCAATCCAGTGCTCAGTTTTATTCTCTGGTTTTTTACGCAATCCTCTGCTTTTGTTCCTCGATTCCTGGCTTGGCTGGGACCTCGGTCTCCGCTGTCTCCCCAGCTTGCTGCTGCTCTCAGTTTCTTCCCCGCCTACATTCCCCTTTGCTCTGATCTACGCTCTGTCCTCATCCCTTATTTGCGGCGCCTTCCTTTTTTCTCCCTTTCTTCGAATCATAAGAGTTATCCCCTCAGTTCTTCCACTCACCAGGGCGATCTCCTTTCTAGTCCTTCTTCATCTTTATCTTTATCGACTGGATAGGACTCCTTAAACGTTCCAGGTCTTTATCATCCCAAGCAGAGCACTAAGAAAACACCCAACATCCATGATATGGCAAGATCTGAAGACTACCTGCATTTTGCTGATCTACAGGCATAACTGGAACAAATCCACGTGCATCAAATACTTTTGGATGCAAGAATAGATTCCCATGTCAGACTGACCAGTGAGAAATATGAAGTAGATACTAATCTATTTCTACACAGAGTCTCCTCGCTCTAGGATCAGTTTAATGATTTGGCCAATAAATGCAGTCATGTCGAGGAATCAATCGAAATCCTAAAGTACATGATGGAGAAAAGGAATGAACCAACACCAGTTCTTCAAGTCTTAGGAATGTTGAGATTTTCTGTTTTAATAAAATAGGCAAAAATCTCAGTAGGTGACAACAATAGGAATTTATTGCTAGATTAGCTCCAGGTTGTTGGGAGGGAGTTAATGCATCCTAAA